>JASANE010002415.1:0-51608 GCA_030248225.1 Trileptium ribeirensis | reverse complement strand
ACAATTTCAGTTCCTTAAAATACTCGTGTACCTATTCCTTAGGTATGTGTCTGGTCGTGTGAACTTTTCGCTTCGCGCAGTCAACTTACTTACCCCAAAATTGGTGCTTTTGATGAACGGACTCACTCACACACCCACCAATTACCCTGCTATTTCACCCCGGTGGGTCGCCGTCGGGTTCTAACGCCGTAAATTACAAAAACTGTTTCAATCCGCCAGCACTGGTCCGCGTGCCAAACGGACCTCAAACACACTCTTACCAGGCCTTCCCTATGGAGAATCAATTAGATATAACTGTTACTCGCTGTAGTCAGCTAGCGTAGCGGCTGACAGGATTCAAAGCTACTTAGCCCCGATAATTGATTTTGGTAATCTAGTTACAGACCGGGAGGTACGTGAAAACAACTACGGTACGTCAATTATTGTCAAGCTTCCGCCAACGCCTATGTGACATAACACCAATATAAATTGTACGTACGAACGTTAATGATAAAATAAGGTAACAGCAAAAATAAATTCGTAATACAGACAAAATAATTATCGATATACTGACCGTGATTTAAATGTCTTTCGCTACTCTGTCAAACCACCGTTTCAATACGATCAATTCGAGGGAGCTTGCGATCAGTGCTGGCGCTTAGCGGGATTCGACGATTGCGAGAGTTCTTTGGCTTGCGTATGGTACCGCCGACCAGTCGAAATTAATTAGCCGTAGTTCGTTCGGAATCGACACAACCGGCGGTGAGTTCTCGAGTGTGACCGTGCAAAAGTCAATAATACCGTTGTTATATGGTCGCCCTGAGTCCTTGATTGCCGACGACCGACGATAGTTCTACGTTATTAGGACCGACGAATAGCCCGTTGGCGAGTAGTTCAGCAACGCAATAAACGTTCCGATTCACACAAGTCAGTATAAAATTTCAGACCAACGAGGTAGCGTCCGAACACTGCTGTCAACACGCAGATTTAACGTCCCCAAATAACGATAAACGGCACTATTACGAATCTTATTATCAATGAAGAGATTACGCGTAATTCAATTGACTCGATAAGAATCCTGAAAATAACCGCTGTCAGCAGGCATTCATTAAACACAAACTGGATCCGATACAAACCATAAGCCTTCCCACGTTACGTCCAGTACCAATCTCGAACTTCAAGCTAGACCCATGCAGCCCGGCGAACACTGCACCCGGAAGACTTGTTTCCGGCTACGCCTTTGCTCAGGATTAAGACAACCCCCCCCGAATAGACTCAGTTTACGAGCACAATTGGGCATATCATTGCTGCGCCGCTGGGATGCATGAGCCCTTCTTTAACGATGCCTCCTTTATGCTTGGAATCATCAAGCCTTTAGCTACGTCGTACAAGGCAAATAATATGACAAAGCAATTCATGCAAACGGAGCACACCATTTTCACGACTTTATACTAGACCACGAAGTTCTGGTGAAATTTAAATTTTCCATTTGCGAGAGGCCTGACACACTTAATTGTGAAATTTTGTCCACAAAATTGGATGACGCCTCCACGGCGTAGCCCCCAATTTATGTACTAGGACCAGTTCTGGCCCTAAGGGATCCCAGCTGCACCACTCTCAATATTCACGGTGGTGCCCGGACAACCCCGGCTTACACGATTCCCCGGTGGACTCCGGTCAGACCGACAGGAACCGCTTAGCTTAGTGGGCTGCTCGGCGGGTTTACCAGGGTGTTCGGCCTGGCCCCTATAGTGGCCCACGTGTCTAGAGGTATGGAGGTCCCCCTGAGGGAGGGTCATCCCCTAGGCCTGCTCACAGGTAATGAGGTTGACCCGTCGTTCCCTCTATTTCGGTTGTTAAGTCCTATGCCCTGTGCCAAGATTAAAGTTTCCCTAGCAGTATGGCCTGTTTTCGAAGGGGTCTAATGACCTGAAAGAGGATTCCGTGGCCCTTGGGCTCTTAAGCGACAGAGGTGAAGCAGATTTACCTTAGTTTGATGCACAGACTAGCTAATTGGGTCTCGCCGGTCGGCGATGGTTGAGAGTTATTCGCTGTGTATGGTTCGGGTGCGGCCGTAATTTAACTATGAACGGTGAAGCAAAGCCTTAGGAGGGAAGCAAAGTTAAAGTAACAGAGAAAAGATATAGTTGGCACGAGCAATATGGGGAGGTGGCGTGCAACAGCGGGCCAGGGACTTAGGTCAAGCAGTGCTGAACATACCTCAGAGAGGGCCCTACACTTTTTGTTGCACAGGATGTGCTTTGTTTGAATCAATCTACTCCGCCTACCAAAGTAACACGCGAAATTGTTTTACTTCTTGGGTTTTCCTTTTTTTTGATAAAATACAACATAGCACATATTCAAAAAGAAGCAAAAGTATCACACACTTGGGTGTATAAAACAATGATATTATGTACATCGAAACCGAGCCGGACTTGAGCCTTGCAACAGGTCCCTAGCTCCAACTATGCATGCGCGAGTATTTAGAAAACGACCAAAATTTCGACTTCCCCTTGTCAATCACAATTCCTACTGGATGACGAAATGATTTCGGTGAGCTCCACTTGGGCTCTTTTCGAAACGTGGTACCCTCAGCCCAAAGTTTTGCTGTTGAAGCCTTGTCCTAAATTAATACTCGCGTTGAACCTGTGACCTTCTGTCACCACTCCTAATTCTGTGAAGATTTTCATATGGCCTAGCTCAATCGCCGAAGCACGGGCGCAGCACTTACGGGAGCGCGAGGTATCTGACTGACACCCCAGCACCCGCAAGGGCTGCCCCTATTTCTATTCCTAGGCAAGGAAATTTTAAAACTCTGGGAGATGCCTCGGGCGGGCCTCTTCCACGCGTCCGCAGTCAAAGAGTCCACCCGAGCCGAGTATAGTTTCAAAAATTTGTAATCTTCAAATTCCCTCAATCAAAATTTGCACGTTGGCACGCTTGAAACGTTCGAATCCTATGCAGTGCCACCAACAAGCTTCTAACCCAAAATTTAGGTTCCATAATTTATAAGAACTTTTCCTTCCAAACGCAACTTAAAGTCCAGGCAATTCGAATAATAATACGTATACCTACTACGTGAACTGCTTTTAAAACAAGTACTACTCTTAACGATGCGACCTCCTGCGTACACCTTGACATGCGCCAAATGTACTTCACCTGATTCGCCCCCTGGGCACTAACAATAAAACAGCCCAAGGGGTGGGGAACCAGTCGAGCGTGGATATCTCCCCCTTTTATTACGATTTGTCTCGATCATGACCACAATTTTGTCCCAAGTTTAGCCCATTCTCTCCACAGCGCGGGCACAGCACTTATGGGGGCGTGAGGCATCCGACGGACGCCACAGCACCCGCAAGGGCTGTCCCTTGTCCTAAGCTCGAGCGAAATCAAACGACGAAAGGCCTCGGGCGGGCCTCTTCCGCACGGCTGCATGCCGAAGAGCCCACCCGGGCAAAGAGAAATCCGAAAACACAAAACAAAAAGAGAATTTTCTATATTGGCGACAACCGCCAAGACAAGCTACTCTCCACGGGTACAAAACTCGACTGGTCCCATTTGTGAACTAGGCTTAGCTCTTTTATACTGCAGTACCGCCTCCCCTCCCTTTTTCTTTAATTCGGCCCACTCATCCTGACATGTCCCTGACATCGTTGAGCTATAGCGAAGAAAATTTAACGATTTAAAACAACCACCTAGAAATAAAAACATGCACATATATAACTCCTAAGCAAACATATAGACAACAACAGCAGTCACTGTACGACAAAATAATGTAAAGGCCGACGTTAGCTGCGACAAAATCAGGACAGAAGCCGTTTTTGCTGTGGGCAGTGGCCGAAGCGTGCCAAGTCGGCCCTGTAAACACCTAAACCTCGCCCTGGTCGGGGCGAGGAAAATTTAAAAGCAAAATATAACGGTGCTCAGAGTGCCGTTTGCTCATAGGGATATCGGCACAATTTCGCTGATATCTCGTGATCAAAAAACAGTAGGCGGCCGGGGGCAGGACCAGAATCATGCCCTGGCAGGCCGGCTACTGATCAAATTTTAAGATTTAATATTTCTCCCATGAGAGGCCCGTTAGATGCCGATTTAGGCGCCCAAAATCGAGAATTTTGGTATCCCTTTTAAGTTTAGGGGATCCTGAGCGGACCCGTGGGGGCGGGCGGCCCCGGTTTTCGACTAAACAGTTAGGGTAGAACCCGGTAAGTGTCCCGGGCTCCGACAATCGGGGAGTTTTAGATATCTTGGGTACCCTTTAGGGCTTAGAAAATTGGAGGCTTAAGCGCCTGTTTGGGGGATCCGTAAGTATTTAGGGGATCCGAATTTTTAGACCCGCCGGGGCAATTTGACACCCCAGTAGAGTCCTTAAGAGGGTTTAGTTACCCCCGCTCCTGTAAATTTAGAGAAAACCCCAAAAATTAGACTTTTAGTGTCGCACCCTAAAATGATGTTTTCGAAAATCCGCATCCGAAAATTTAGTTCTCCAGGGCCGACAATTTGATTTCCTAAGCATGATCGGCCTGTGCATGTAAAATCCTGAAGGCGTCCTGGTAATTTTAGACCTTACCCAAAACACCTTTTATATACAACGAACCATAAGCATGACTTACATCATACGATTACTGATAACAGCTCAGCGTATGCGCTGGGATCGGTCCAGGGTGACCAGTTTTCATGTAACGCCAAAAATCCCGATAAAATCGGTTGGTCCCCGGCCTCTCCGATCGCACACCCATACTTAGCACAAACACGACATCATATATAATACAATGCACAAGCAATTTGTATACACAGTACGACAGTGATTTGTTTCACGAGGATCGACCGGACACCCCTAATAGTGATCCTTTCTTTCATATTTGGTGCCAAAATCACCCCGGGCACCTTCGGGCGGTGGAGTGTGACCTTACAAGAATAGTACGTAAAATACGACATTTTTATTTCACATTAATAATGACCTGATACAATGATATCAAACGGAGGCCACACTCCACCGGTATGCGGTCGTCCATTCCGTTTTCCTATGAAATTTGCTACGTTTTGAGCGTTTCCCTGTTTTCATAAGATTGGGCTGTTACAAGCGATATGTCGTTTTGTTTGTCATTTTTCTTGAACTAACGAGGTAGATTTCCGCGCAAGTCCACCATGAAGTAAAGAGAAATGGCTGACCAGTTAAGATCATAAGCCAGGACGAAGTTTTAGTTTAATAATTGATCAGAATTTCATTTGGAGACAGGCTCTTTTCAAGGATACAATTCAGGATCTCTCAGTCACTCCTTCATGCTTCACTCCCCTAAATGTATTCAGACAAAGGTTGGCCCATGCCATCTTTATTGGCCGATGTATAATGTACTAGGACCAGTTCTGACACTAAGGGTTCCCAGCTTCACCACCATTGCGCGCTGTTGTGTCCGTACAACCTCGGCTTCCACGACTCCCCGGTGATCTGCTAGACCACTTAAAGGGACCGCTTAGCTTACCAGTTTGCCGGCGGATTTACCAGGATGTTCGGCCTGGCCCCTATATTGGCCCAAGTGTCTAGTAGTACAGAGGTCCCCTTAAGGAAGGGTCAAGCCCTAGGCCTGTTCTCAGCTAATAAGGCTGACCCGTTTTTCTCTCATTTGCTTAAAATCCTCTGGAATCCTGCGCTTACATGCCTTATTGTCCTGCGTGTGAAGTCCACTTAAAGGTTCCGTTAATGAACATACTTTGGACCTTCGCGTGTATAGATAGCACCAGGGCACTGAGGAGCTGCCCCCAGGACCCTTCATCTTGTCGGAGAAGAGTGAAATCTTATGCGCTTGTTTACGAAAATCTAGAGGTGTCCTGTCACATGAACATTTGATTGCCGCTACCACATTTATAACTTGTATCACTTGCATGGGTCGCCCCTACGTGAATGGATCAATTCTAATTCCTAACATTTAGTAGTGTTGAGCAGTCGCTTTGTCCTGTTTGGGATGATTTCACTTATAAAAGTACTTTACTCTGACAACAAAACATATCGCTTAAGCAACTACTGGATACACACAGTTTACTTTTGTTACAGCGGTTATTCAACTGCAACGCTCCCTTGCACACTTCTATACCTGGTATTGCTACAAGATAACACGCAGGGCAGCAGGATGTGTTCCCTGTAATGATGTGAGTTCGCGTTAGTTCCCCAAATTTTATTAGTAAAAAACGAAAATCCGTGCCCCTTCGGTTTTTTGTTAGCGAAAATGCAATCCATGAGCTCGAAATTTTTTCCTTCCCTAACGCGACCATTAAGTTTGGTTAATAAAAACCAAAGTCCATGAACCCGAGCTTTTGCCTATCTCTATTTGTTTATCTCTATCACATATCCCGGTGCAAATATCAGCACCCTCTCAAGTCGGCGACCTTATCAGCGCCCGCATTCAACTGCTCACTCCTCTTTGAAACTGGAGTCACCCGCAAACATTCCGTCACACTCACACGCTAATGCTCTAATTTACAACCAAAACTGCTCTGCGCTGCGGTATATGAGACACTAGTAGTGATAATGGGGTCAGGACGCCAAGGAACGTCTCCTGAAAAGAGGACAACATTGCCTGCCTTCCTCATTGTCCGACGTCAAAATGTGATTCTGACGAGGACCTCTACCATGAGGGCGCGGTTTGAGAGTCCACGTGTCAAGATTGCTTTTATTTGTATTTGAGTTTTTGGGAACGGCGAGCTCCTTTTGAAATCTCAAGCGGGCTGTAGCTTTCACAGAAACATGCGTGTAAAAATTGGGAAGATTTGTCTTTTACGGCCGTCCGTAAGAAACAAAAATCTCTTAAGGCTGGATGTATAATATTTTAGTTTCACTTTCGTCTCTTATAATCAATTGTAGGATATTTTAATTTCTTACAAACAACTGTAAAATATTTTAGTCTTTTACAGCTGTCTGTAGAAGGTTTTTCTCTTTTAGAGTTTGCCACAAGATATAAAAGTCTTTAACGACTGGTCATACGAGATTAAAATATCTTAAGGACAGAAGTCTCTTATAGCCAACCGTAAGAGACTTCAAAACGTTACGGACAGCTGTAAGAGACATTTGTTTCTTACAGCTGGTTAAAAGACAATAGTTTCTTGCAGCTAGCCGAAAGAGACAAAAATCTGTTAGGGCCAAGAGAAAGATATTTAAGTCTGTTTTAGTTCTCTGCTAAAGATTTGTGTTTATTTCGGGCATTTGTAAGAGACGAACGTCTCTTTTGGCAAGCTGTAAGAGACAATTCCTACAGATTTTTACGGCATTATTAAGCAACTTTAACAGTAGAAAATCGACTATGTCACACGCAACGACGACACAAACCATTTTCGCGTAAAGTTGCATAGTAATACTAAGCTGCTAATGGTAACGCTAAAGCTTCAAGGAATTTGTCCGCCTTGTTTACTGATAGCGCACTTTTTGTACTAGGGGCAGAGATTAAACTGTAATAATAATCTCTAATGTTATCAGAGATAAATTTTCATATAAAAATTACTTTTTACGTATTAATATCGCATAAGGTATGAATATAGTTTTTTAAAAAGAAAAATTAGAAACATAAAACAGAAAACAGCTAATAAGGGGCATGGCTGGCACTTATATATCGTATAGGATTATGTGTCTGTATCATGGCAATGAAGATTACTGAATCCGGGTATACTCAAACAGAAAGGAATCGTAAAATGAAAGAATTCAGCCGTTATATGTATCCATTATATTGTAAAATATACCTCCTAGATTTTTAAATCTTTCTCAAATTTTGAAGCGTTTAATGGACGAACTAAAGCTAGCCATAATAGACTATAAACAGAGCGTTGGAATTAAATATTTCTGTACATTTCCTAAAATTCCGAGCCTTAATCCACACCAAAACAATCTAAGCCAAGGCATTTCCAGCCTGACCATCTTCGTAGAGCTTGTTGTACATAGTAGTTTCTGTTTTTTAGAAAAGTTTTAGTATTTTTGTGTTTAAATTATACTTCTACAGCGTGTCTCGAAAGTACCAATATGCACAGTGTAGGTTTAAAGCAAACTAAACAAGTTTATTTATCAACTAACACTATAAGGCCAGGGGCACAGCACGCTGTTCGAAAAGGGGTCAAGTCAAAATGGGGGCGTAAGGTGAAATCGCGGGCGTCGTAAAGGAAAAATCCTATTTTTGCCGGAAAGTGGAGGTGTCGTCCTCTCGCTGCGCCGCTGTTAGAGCCAGTGGCATTTCATAACAGCTATACATTTTTCCAGGTCCGCAGTCATTATCATTACTCCAATCACTACATAGAATTACTGCGCTCTTTGGCTAATGATTTTCGCATGGAAAAAGAAACCTGGCACTGTTGTTATTCAACGTTTACCAAGGTCGGAAACAGTAAGATTTCAACTCTTCATGCAAATGACTTTGTCCTGCCTTCGTCTCTATTCAGCCAGCGTAGGCCCTACTAATTGCTGTGTTACTACTAGGGCCACCCGCGCATCACCGTCGCTTGGAGAAACCTTTATGCCTCCCCTCGAATAAGGTTACGTTGAAAATTTATACACTCGCCAGAAATTTTATTATGTGACTTTTGGTGCTGTGAAAGCGCGACTGCCTCCAGATTCAACCTACTCTTCTCTCTCTCTGATCCATCTCTTCACGCGTGAGCAACTCTCCACTCCCATGTCCCTTTGACTTACCCCCTCCCATTTTTCCTTCTCTTATGTTTCACTCTAAACATCTTTCACATCATTTTAAAATATCCACCCATCGGACCTAAGGGAAAATAAACAGAAGGACGGTCCGATGAGCGGGAAAGCAGTCGAGAACATGGGCGGGACTGATTTACCAAATAATTTTGCTAATTTCAAAATTTTGGTTGGGCACAGCATTTACGGCCGCGGAACATCCTCTGGACAAATCAACACCCCCAAAGGCGGCCCTTACTGGGTCCAAAAACCAATGGATCTGCAAAACCAGGCGGAGCTCTCCACCGTTGCTGCACGGCGAGTGGTCTACCTGGATATGTCGAAAACTGAAAAGAAAACGAAAAAGCATAGCGCGAAACGAAAACGATTAATGACGACAACCGCCAGGCAACCAGACGCAGAGCTCAACTGGTCTCTACGCTGTATCGGGTAGTCTACTTTTATATCTCGGTTTACCTGCTCCCTTTTCCCTTTACTTTTAGAAGCCTACCGCCGAAAGCCCCTCAACTGACTAGACTGGCGAATTTTAAAATATGAAAAACTGCACAGGCAACTTTGAACAAGACTTTATATCGGTAGACCTGGCATCCATAGCGTAATAAACGACAACAACACATAGATGTAAATAACAATATACACTGGTTAAACAATGTGGCCCACCACAAAAAGAAGTTACACCGCCAGCGATAACAACAACTTATAATGCGCAGTGGCTGAAAGATGCCAAAATAGCCTTAACCTCCCACTGGTCGGTGCAAGGCTTTTAAAACGATAAAATATATCGGGACAAAATATTCCGGCGCGTCAAATTTAACAGTTATTTTAGCGTTTATATAACATTGAAGGTGAACAAAAACAGTAGGCGGCCGGGGGCGGAATTAGGTCTATGTCCTGGCTGGTCGCCTGCTAATTAAAAAGAAATTTTGATGTATATGCAATAGAAGGCCCGTTAAAAGCCGTTTTATGCGTGAGATGTAAACACTTTTAGTGTCTCTCACGAGTTATGAGGGCCCGAGGCGAGCTGGTGGGGCTAGGGCCCCCGATTTTCGGTGAAATAGTTAGGATTAGCCAGCGGTAGGTGCAGGGCACCAAAAATCGGCGAGTTTTGGTTCAGTTTGTTGCCCTTCTAGGCTTAGAAATATTAGTGTTTGAGCGCCTAGTTGAGGGTCCATAAGTACTAACGGGTAAGGGATGGATGGTTCCAAATGTGTGATTTTGGAGCCCTACTAGGACCCAATGCTAGTTCGGCTACCCTACCCCGCCCTAAATATGAGAAAAACTAAAATTAGCGAATTTAAGTCGCTCTCGTAAAATGATGTTCCTTTCAGATGCGGTCGATTTCCTTGCACCTTTTTGACTCCAATTTCCTTTAACATACTGCAACCTTATTAATACAACAAATTATAACTTTACTCTCCTGCTTCTGCGTGTCAGGACCGGCCAGTTTCGGCTGTTAGATCGCAAATAAGTCGTGACCAAATTGCCGCTGTTCGGGGTTGTGAAAGTACTGCGCGATACCTTGACCTGTGCTGACATGCACCTCCCGACATATATTACAAAATAGAGAACAATTTGTATTACCAGGTATGCGCACCGGGATCAACCGTAGGGCACCGAAATCGCGGAATTTGTTAAATTAGCGTGAAAAGTTTCTGCCCGCCGTCCCCGGCTCATCCCAATGAGCACCTTTTCCTTCTGCAGTACATTATTCCCAAAAAACACTCAACAATATATATCGCGTAGCTTTAGGTCGACCAGATACCCATTACTCGGGTTTATCAAGGTTCTATTGTGATGCGGGATCACCCAGCACACCTCGGGTTGATGGAGCGTGTTCGATTTTACACACACATCACATTGAATCGTATAGTTTATTTCGAAAATGACACTGAATTATGCACACATCATCAGTAAAATCACGCTCCACCGGTATCTGGTCTCCCTTGGGGCTAAAATTGTTCACTTTTTGTATTATTGTAAATATCAGCAAAAACTCAAAAACTAACATAAAAATTCGGGCTGTTACATCTCTTAAAAATTTTTTAATTTATTAGACTCTTTACTTAGAGTAAAAATCTATTTTGCAGAAAAATGTATTAAAATGTAAAATTTGAGTAAAAATTTTAGCTCTTAATTCATCTGAGTTAATATTTTCCACTTTATTTTGAATAAACTTGTGTAAGTCGAGCAGATATGAAAATTTTCCCAAAAATTTAAGGATAAAGTGTGAAATTCATGAAAAACGGCTGGAAGGACGACATATGCTTTATGATTTGCCCCAAAAACGAGACTTCTCCTTTATTATTCGGTAATTTTGGAGGTTTTCCCCATATGGTTTGATGTTTTCGGTGGCTTTTTGAATTTCTGAAACTTCTTAATTACTATACCACCTTATTATAATTATTCACTTACATATATTTAATTCATGTGACATGTTGTTTGTTATGACACAACACAATTTATAACGTAGCACGTACCTCCAGTGGTGATTCGAAATGGGTCCCCATTTTGTTTCAGAATGCATCCCATCAGGAAAATATCCGGCTATCGGGTTACCTAATCCCAGAGGTTCCCATAATTTAAAGATTCAATAAGTGGTTCCTTTCACTTGCTCTAGGTTTTGGTAAAAAGTAGTTATCTAGTACTAATAAAATGATCGCTTAATGCTATTTTAGTCACGATCTGTTACTTCACTTATCATACTCAATTGACTACCCCTATGTTATTATTTCGATTATATTTTGTTTATTCCTGAGGACTTTGCAGATCGTTTGAGAGTTGTATTTTAGATATGTGTGTATAGCTCGGCTTATTCGGCTTCTGTGTTGTCTATTTTGTCCCTAATTAACGGTCGTACGCCTCGCATAACTCGTGCTTATTTTTTTCTGATGGTTAACACTCCACTTTACTCTTTACGCTCGCTTACTGCGCCAGGCGTCCCAGTTCGGCGTCGCGTATCATCTGGCTCACCCAATCGCGCAGGTTCCGCCGGCAGTAGTTTGATACCATCGGTTCCTTGAATTGAGGTCGTTCCTGCCACTTCAGGTGTGGTTCGCGCTCCCAGGCCTCGGCGGTATTGCAAACAACCGGCCAGCGTGGCACGGACACGTTGTATTGTTGCCGATGGCTAGCCGTTATCCGCTTGAACTCGACCGTCCAGTACGCAGCATCCTTGTTGGTCGCGACCCAGCGAGGCACCGGTGGTGCGATGACGATGGGAGCTCGCGGAGGCGTTCGCCGAGACTGCATTCTTAGGTGCCGCTCGATCTTTTTGAAAGCCGCATCAGGGTTGGTCGCGCGGAGCTGCTCCAGTGGCACCTCACGGTAGATGTGCTGGTAACCTCCAAAAGTTGACGTAGTTGGTCAGCGGAGTCAGGACGGCGCTGGAAAATTGGATTATTCGAAACAAGTTGGTGCCAGGACATCCGCAGACCAACCATTTGTTGTCGTCGCCTATTTCTAGCAACGGCAGGGTTAGCGCATCACTTAGCATGATAACGTCTGACCAGCGGGCGTGTCCCGTGGTGCAGTATTCACGCATTTCCTCGAGGAGTCGCGCCATGACGTTATGACACCGTCCTGGCCGTTATCCTGTGTTCGCGTTTCGCCGGCCCCCGGCTTCGGTTTCTGCGGTGGTGTTGTGTGGCGGGGGGGTTTTGGGGTGGGTTCTTGGGGCTGCCCTTGTGCTCCCAGCTGGGTTCCTTCGCCCTCTTGCCTTTTGTTTTGCTTTTCCGGCCTTCCTGGCCTTTTTGTCGCTGCCTGATCTTTTCTGTTTCCGCTTTTAGCTCGTTTGTTGGTTCGCGTGCATTACGTTAAGTTGATCGGCTGTCTAGTTGGCCATTTATGCCGGGCGTTATTTGTTTGATTAGGTGGCCAGGGGTGTATTTCTCTGACACGCGTTTTGGCTGTCTATTATTAGCCGGGGGGTGGCTGGCCTAAACTTGATTCTGTGATTCTGTGAAAATACTAACGGAGTCGTACCGTAGAGCGATGTGTAGAGAAGCTTAACCTTAATGGTAGTGGTTCGACAGATTGTGTGGGTGTTGCGCCCCCCCGGGTTGGATGGCGATGTGCCGGAAAGAGGTGTGGGTGCGTGGGGAGCTGTGACCTGCGGGTTTGCTTCTCGTCAGCCGACTTTTGTATTTAAATATTGTCTATATTGTTTACATTTAATAATTTGTATAAAAGTGTGAAGTTTAATAATTTGTATAAAAGTGTGAAGTTTAATAATTTGTATAAAAGTGTGAAGTTTAATAATTTGTATAAAAGTGTGAAGTTTAATAATTTGTATAAAAGTGTGAAGTTTAATAATTTGTATAAAAGTGTGGAATTTAATAATTTGTATAAAAGTGTGGAATTTAATAATTTGTATAAAAGTGTGGAATTTAATAATTTGTATGAAAGTGTGGAATTTAATAATTTGTATGAAAGTGTGGAGTTTACTAATTTGTATTGGAGTTTACTAATTTGTATAAAAGTGTTGAACTTAATAATTGTGTCGTTTGGTCCAACGGACCATTTTGTATCGTTGTAATCCGTTAGGGACGAGTGTTCCAATCAGCCCCCAACTTGTGAGGAAATGAGCCCCAACCGACCTGTAGGACCGAAAATAGAGTTTTACGCCGACGACAGTTGGAAGGCAGTCGACAACTCAACCGGTAGGCATCATGTGTTATAGGGTTGACGGTTACGACCGTCCGGGAATAGGAGGCCCCTGGCTGCACGTTCAGGAAAACACGTTTGTTAAGACTGAAATCAAAAATATTAAATTTACTTGGTTTTAGTAACATATTAGGTAATGGTTACAGAAAACAACAAGTCCGAATAAGCGGAGATCACACTTTGGTAGCACTTGCAACTGTAAGGGACGACGGATGCCGGGCTCATTCAAAGGCCCGTCACCGTCTGCGATATCATGGTACGGAGAATAACCAGAGTAGGCTGGTGAAACGCTTTGGGAATTGCAAATGGACATCCAAAGGCCCTCCGGACGACGCCGCAACTTCGCTTGTAACACGTAGAGACAATCGCTACTTACGCTAGGTAGGATTGTCACCATGGAACCAGTCTATCACTTTCCAGGTAGTTAGGACATATCACATATAAAGTATGTATATATGTATGTATCCATTTATGTGCGTGCCCCGCCGACAACTTCTTAGATAAAACCGCTTTGTTTATTTAGCCTATTGCAGTGCGCAATTAATATGAAACCCCCTTTTCGACATTCCCGTCGCCGCACCCCGCGTCAGAACCGGCTCATACGACCCCTCGTTTTGTTCACCGCGACCAGTTGAATCCAACCATGTGTTTTGCACCTCCGCCCGAATCCCCGCTGGCCCGCGACAGCCACATGAAGTGCCTAGAAAGCAGTCGTCAACTGCTGATGGGCGCCGACAATTCGAGATTTTTCACTCTACTCTAAAATGGGCGAATCGCCCCTCGTTAGATTCGTCTCGATGAGACATCTCCAAAAATACCCGGCGGGTCTCGCTCCGCCGCTCCGTTAACCCGTACGACCAACAAACGCGCCCCCCATCGTAGCCACGACTCTCTCTAATCGCACCAATTTTAGTACCGTTTTTATTCCTACCGCCCCGGTGGCGATATCACCCCTCGTTCAAATCGCCGTTGGACGCTGAGTCCAACGATACCCGGCGGGCGTCGCTCCGCCCGTCCGTTAACGCAGGAGAGCCCGCTAAACGCCCCCATACTAATACACATCAGAACCCACAAGTGGGTTCCAACCCGCTTTTACGTCTAACCCCCCCGTGTTCGGTATCAATCGACTCCGTTTTTCGTCCTGGGACCGAATTTGGCCCCAGCCCCTCGAAAATCGCCCCGGATTCCCCTTGTCCCGCTTCCCTTCCCACACCCGCCTCGTGTCCTCGCTGTCCTTTCGCTTCTGACCTCGTTCTCTCTTTAACCGACGTTTCTGGTCGGTTTTCTTCTTTGTTGCTTTGTCGTTGTTGTGTTTGGTGTGTTGTGAGTTTGTGTTTATCCTGAGCGACCTTTCTGTCGCTCAGGACGCCGCTGTGTCTACTGTGTGCAATGTGTGTGTTCGTACATGTGTATCCTTGTGTGTGGACATATATACCTATATATATGTATTATGTTGGTATGTAAGTAGTATTATATACATATATATATATATCTGTGTAAGGACACCGAACAAAAAACGGACGGACGAGGACATCGTACACTAAAATTCATTAAATTTCAGAGTTTTACGGACGGACAAAAGACGGACGTATAGGACGAACGGGGGGGCGATTTAGGGTCTTCCCGCGGACCCTAGGGGCCTTGGAGCAGGGCCCCCGAGCAATTAGGAGTACGTTAAGGTCTGCCCCGTCTCTGACCCCGAGAAGGACGTTTTCCCGTCGCCGGTTCCCCCCCGGCGAGCCGTTTGAGCACAGACAGTCACATAGAAATCTCGAAGTAGCTCGATTTCTTTCGAAGTTTTTGGATGTCCTCGCGTACGCGGGTCATCTGCTAAGTCGAATTAGCTTAATTAGGATGGCGGCAAGTCGAGGACAACAAAGACCAAATCGATCACCGCCGAGTTAGGACGAGTTGGGAGGGTTGGACAATCCAAATTCAAGCAGATCGGCACGCTAATTGGGCTGAAGTAGGAAGTTGCGTGTCCCGAAAGTAGTTGTAATAGTTTAAGTTAAGTTGGGACCGGAAATTGTTCGAACATTGTGAGTAGAGAATCTAATTTCGCTGGACATCCGGCGATGAGGACGGGAAGTAAGGACTTTAGAATCTACTTTTCTTGGGAAAATTTGGACAAAAATCACAGATGGTCAACTTCCGAGTACTCGGAAGATTAAAACTTAAAGTCGGCAAACTTAATTGAAGCCGACTCTCTCTAAGGACATCGACGGTTTACGGTAGCCGTCAAGATTCGACTTTCCGGAAGTGTCCCCAATTGGACACTGGACAGAAGACCCAAAAGAATGGGCGTCAAGAAGTCGCCAACGATTGGATAGCGACAAAATCGCTATCCTTAACTATGGGCGAAAAATTCGAGGCGACGACCAACGCGTCGACTCGTGGAATCAGTTTGACTTCGGCAGCGCGGAGTTCGGTCGACTCTACTGACCGGCTCCGACGCATGACTTTTCAGTGTTACTTGCCTTTTGTTTTCACTTGCTCGGTGGCTTTCTGTTTCTTCGTTCTTCGCTTCGTGATGGGATCGATCGTGATGGATTTCCGCGCAGGTATACACCTCGCGAAGGGGGTTCAGCTGGTGCTGCCCCGAGGATCAACGGCTGTAAGTACGAAAAAGGATCGGCGTATGCAGGGGTTTAATTTCCCTGCTGTGTGAACTGTAACAGGCCGTTCGTGTAGGTATCCAGCGAATGTAGCGTCCCCTTTTATGTAAACAGACACATTACCTTTTTGCAATTCAACCTACGGGTTCCGCCGAACTGCTACACACTGACCCCAACTGGAATAAATATCTAGGATCGAATTTCGAAGTGGAGGCGCGAGGCGACTTAGGGTACACAGGTACCGAGCATAGGGAAAATTTACTAACCAAGTCGAAGTCAGTCTGATTCCCCGTGGTCTTAGGTAAGGTACAACCAAAGTGGACGCTTCTCGTCCAGGCTTTTTACATGACTTGCTTCTTTTGAGTTAGGATCGACGAATTTTCCTGAGCAGACCACGGTAAAATTTTTGGAACATGTATGCCACGGAAATTTAGGAATTGTTCAATGGTTTACTATTATGGTTTCCAAATTTGTAGCTTAGTTGAACGTTCCATGCTCATGCCGTGTTTGGGCTTGGACAGAAATGCAGATTAGGGACGGAGGACTAGCCTCCGTCGGGTTTTAGGAAACCCTTAAAATTTCACTTTACTCTTGAGTTAAGCAAATTTGGGAATACAAAAGACATATCAAATTCTAGGTGTTATCACTTGAGTTTAAGGTGTTTGCTGTCTAGGGATCGTCTCGATTTACATCGTTTGATTCTAACTTTAAGGCATTTCAATCACTTCTGTAAGCATCTCATTGGAATACGAGTTTCTTCGTGACGACTGACCGGATTAACTTTAAACATCCCTCTAGACCCCCGCCTTATTCAAAATGAGCCGGAGGGTCACGCCTCCAGCTGAGCAAAATTTAGCCGACCTCGAACGGTGACGATGGTGCATCGTTTTGTGGTAATACTCCAGTTTTGGACCCAAATAAGAACGTGATCAAAACTATTACATTTACTAGTGTTCACCATAGCATTACGCCATGGTCTTCTCTCGAGACCATTGTCTAAAAGGACCAGAATTAAGGCTCGCCTTCTGAGCCATCGCTAGAAAACCGCTGTTGCGGGAGAAACACATTGTGTCCCCGCCTTAAACAAAATTTTAAGACCTTCTAAAACTAAAGAAAACTTACCTCCTCGCCCTGGCCTTTTTGGCCCCAAACCGGGCGAGTGCAAAACCCCCTTTTTCTTTTGGAGCGAGTTGATCGCTGAGTTTAACCAGGTTTCACTATTTATCATGAGTGCCCGTTAGGCTATGTACTATGTATCTCTCGTTTCACTTTTCTGTAGTTTCATTGTCAGCCAGCTACAATTTCCCAGTTAGTGAGTTGAACCTGCACGGAGAATTCAAGTCCGCTGCAGTTCTATTTGTCTTAACCATTCAGCCATAGGAGTACACCGACTTTTAACATTACGTCGGTCATAACTCAACTGCATTACGATGCAGTTGAGACACTGCAACAATGCAGTGAACTAGGAAAAGATAGGCATTAGAGAGAGTCAAAGGACAAACGGCAAAGAGACAAACCAAAAGACGCAAAGGCGTCCGGGGCTGACCGCCCCTGTCCCGACAATCCAAAACGACCCCGTCAGGTAGGAAACGAGGCTAATTTAGCCTCTGGATAGGTGTGGCCAGTCAGAAACGGACTCGTCGCATCGCCTAGACCCCGACATCAAAGTTGCAAGGAAATCACCCGGCTATTAAAGTCAAAGGAAAATCAACCGGCTGGACGAGAGTCCCGCAAGTTGTCCAAAAGGACACATCACGCCGCGTCGCAACTATAACTGTGTAAAGTCGGCTTAAATTACAGGAAACTGTTTCAATTTTCTACTTCCTTTGCCCCCCCCAGTCTTAGTCGTTCGGTCAGTCGTACTATCATGTAGGTAGGGACGTCAAACGTTACATGACGAGTTTATGCATAGGCGCCAACGTGAATATAGCTGGAGCATAAATTTTCGGAGTTAGAGTTACCTTACTTAGCTTTGCAACTAGGCTGTCGAGCTCGCGTAGTCGGCACCGAATATCGTTTTCCCTCAGCCCCGCTTAAGTAGTAGTCGCCCAGAGCGACCAGCGTCTAGGAGCATTGTCCGAAGCACCCTAGGGCCCTTGCTTGCTACGCCCTATAGCTGAAGAAATCGCTAATATTGAGCTAAAGCAAGGATAACCGCCCCTAGCTCACGCACACGCGTGAAGCCGCATGCTCCGTCCCGCTTGTCCCCTATTTTTACCGTCTTGCGCCCCATATTGCACTGAATTGAACCGACTACCTCGGGCTGATGTTAGGCCTTCCGACACACTCAGGGAACACTCGTCCCCGTATGAGACTTGATTATTACAATAAACGTTGCACTTTTTCACATTGTGTTCAGACTCATGTCGTACCGAGACGATAGGGACTTGCGCTTTTCTATGGTTTGTCCGTTCGGACGAGCAGGCCCTGTTCGCCCTGGCTTGTGTGCGAGAATGTCGCAAGCCCTGACGAGCACGGCCTTCTCTCAAGTTTGTTTTACCCCTTGCTGGAATCGAAGAGTAGAATCTGAGAAATACAGTCAAAAAATCTAACCCGCCATTGGCGATAAGTTGAAAATCTCAATAGGGAATTTTGAATGTTTTCATCGAAATAGAATTTGTTGACAAGTGCAGGCCACGCCATTGATAGTCCGACATTAAACACTCAGGGCCCGTCGGGACCCTGTGGGGGCCACATAGGTCAATGCTCTAACACGGAGCATACCGTGATTTTAACTAGGCAATTCGTCTTGAGCTTCAAATTTCTAGGGACCATTTTGCATTCTATTTCACAACTCACTACGCTAAAATAGAATTAAACAACTTCCGATGAGTCTAAGATAGGGAATAGCGGCTAAGCTCCATGACCTGCGAGCAGGTGTCGGTGCTAGCCTCCCTGGGGGACCTCAGAAATCATACCCGATACTAGACACGTGCGCAACCCTTCGGGCGGGGTCCGAACACACCCCGTGAAGCGCGCCTGCGGCCTGCTAAGCTGCGTAACTTCTTGGGTCTGACCAAGAATAGGTTCAAAATTTAGTAATCACGGTCCACCCTTGAGGTTACGATAGCCGGGGTCGTATGGGCATGGTGTTAGGAAGTTGCGCCATGCAGCTGCGTCACCGGTTATTAAATAGAATAAGTGGTGGTGAGATAATAAAAAAGAAAAATAACTTATAATAAGAAAGAAAATAAAATTAAAAAATACTCTATTGGAAAAACCGGAAGGTCGAGTTGTTTAGTAGTGTGTTCCATCTGTCTCTTTTTGTGTTTTGTTGGTTTGTTATGATGTACTAATGTGCTATAGTAGTCTTGTTTTTCTTTGTTTTGTGTAAAGGTGGTCGTGTGAGTTCGGCCCGTATTGGTGCCTTGGGGTTTGGTTGTTTTGTGAGTTATGCTTTATGGGTGGGTGCCTGGTTGATTTTTTCGTCTGTTGCCCGTTTTCGCTTGTGGTGCCGTTGCTCTTTTTTGGTCGTGGTGCTTCGGGCTTCTGGCGGTGTTGGGGCGTTTTGGGCAGTGCGGGCCGTGGGGTAGTTAGGGGTTGGGGCACAACTTGTGCGGTGGGGGATGTTTGGTGAGCGTAATGTTCTGCGGTGTGGCGTGGTGTCCGGTGTGGCGTATGTTGTAGCCTTTGTTGGTCGTTTTTCCTTGTTTTTCTCTCTCTCCTCGTCGCTGCCCTCTGTTCTTTGTTGTCCTCCTTTGTTTGTCTTTGCTTGTTGTTTCTTTTGTCTTTTATCTTGTGCTTTGTTTTTTTTCTTTGTTGTGTTTGTGTGTTGGTTTTTGGTGTGCTTTTTTTTTTGCTTTCTTTTTTTTTTTTTCTTTATTTTCTTCCTCTTGTGTCTCTTCTCCGGTTGGTGGCAGCTTTCCTTCCGTTCTCTACTCTCTTTTTCTTTTTTTGTTTTTTTTTTCTTCCTCTTTTTCTTTTGTTTTTTGTTTAGTTTTTTTGCCGAAGTCCGTACTTGTTGGGTACAGCGTTTTGGGCCCTTTTAATTCTCTTTACCAGACATTGATCGCCTTCTTATTCGTCAAAAGAGCCCAGCGCTTTTTTTTTTTTTTTTTTTTTTTTTTTTTTTTTTTTTTTTTTTTTTTTTTTTTTTTTTTTTTTTTTTTTTTTTTTTTTTTTTTTTTTTTTTTTTTTTTTTTTTTTTTTTTTTTTTTTTTTTTTTTTTTTTTTTTTTTTTTTTGAAAGTGGTGGCCTATCAAAGCGACCAGCTCCTCCTAGGACATGGGAGACACTACCGCCTCGGTCCATCGTCGTCAATCTTCCCCCTGGTTGAACGGCCCGACCGTGTCCCAGGCATCGGGTCTCGTTAACGACGTTGGCCACTTTGGTAGGATTACGCTGTGGAGGGCCTGGTGTTGGCCCGAGACCTTCGCATTCCTGGTGCGCAATTCCTGTGCCCAAGCTTCACTGGTGTAATTGTCAGCGTCCCAAAGTGGAGCGGGTGGAGCTACGAATATCGCGGTGTCTTCCCAGAGGCGTCGGTCAAGAACCGCCAGACGGTCCTTGACTCGCTTGAAGAAAACACTTGGCGAGCAGGCTTTTCGCTCTTCGAGCTACACGTCGCTATAACCACCGATGACAACGACGCAGTCCGTTTGCGGTGTGACGAACGCATTGGCCCACTGCAGCAGGTTCAGCATCCCGATGCGCGAACTGGTGCAAACGAGCAAATTATGTTCGTCAGCGACGTTGAGCAGTGGCATTGCTCGTCCGTCTATCACGATGACAACTTGGGGCCATCGCACGAGGCTTGTCCCGGTGATAGGCGCGGGTCTCTTCCAGTAACCGGCCAGCAACATTGAGCATGTGTCGTGCCGGTTCACCAGAAATTATAGAACGAGGCGCTGAGGGGTCGGTCACCGATGGCCTCCAACTCTTCAGCGCATTCGATCATGCTGAATTTTGCCAGTAAAATCGGCCACATAAGTTGGGGGCAATAAGGCTTTAACCAGTGACGTACTTTCAACGGCAGCCGTCGCTGGAGGGCCATGCCGTGACATTGTAAGACATTTTGGCTAATGTCTGCTTCTGCAAGCTCGTAAATGGCGTTGTTGAACCCGACCAGTTCCAACGTTCTTGGACGGCAGTGTTCCGCCACGCTTGATAGGCGCCGCTCGTTATGCTCGAAGGGATTGGCTCTCGCGTGTTCGTTGGATAAACTTTGACCAACGCGTACCTTTGAGTGTGAAAATTTCTCCGCGTGGTCCAGGACGGATGCGGTAGCTGGGCGCGGACGGATAAACGTAATCACTGTTGAGCATTGGCACGAGCTACATAGCCCTTGGTAGCCATGGCATGTGGGTATCGTTAGCGCTATAGCTTCATCGCAAATGTAATGGAGATAATGGCAATAATTCCTGTTTAAAGAAGGTTTTATTTACAGATAGTTGTATGTCCTATTCCCTCTCCTCCACCCTTGCTGTGATCTTGGTTGGGGGGTACGTGCTGGCATGATTTTGGGTTAGTCTGCTCGTCAGTCGGGATCGTCCGAATTGGATTCCTCGTAAGGTGGTGGTCGTTGTGTTCGTCGTTGCCATGTTGCCGGATCTAGTTCCTAGCTGGAAGAGTATCGTAGAGTCCCTGCGTGTGGTGAGGTTACGATCTTGGTGGGCCCTGCTGGCAGTGGTTCTCTCTGGGTCGATGATATTGAGCTAGTAATTGATGTGGTAACACTTTAGGATTATATGCGCGCGGTAGAGGCCAGTCTAGTTGACGCCCGTCAACCTCGCTCGTAGTTACTCTTGGCTCTTGGAACCAAACACACATGTCCCCGCGTAGTCTTCTCCTACTTCTTCCTCAGATGCCGGGCCGTACAGCCTAAAGACCCGAGTCCTGGCCTGTCGGTAGACAAGATGTCTAGTTGGGCTGTTGCATGAGTGGTATTTATATTATCCCGGCTGGTGCAGTAGTAGTAACGCGTGCTTGTTCTATGACCTGTATCGTTGACGTCCCCGGCTGTGCGGTAGCTGCGGCTTAAAATGTTGACACTCCTTGTGCTATTCTAGCTTGGTTTCGCTGAGTGGCCTGGGCAGGTGGTTGGGTACGTGGAGGAGTGTCCAATACAACTGGGCGATGCGTCCTCCACTGTGGTGTCGACGCTGCGATACTGGATTCTATGATTGTTCGTCCACTATGTGAACGGGAGGTCGTTGCTGGGTACTAGGCGTCCTAGAACCACTACTTGATGTTTCCTGTCCTGCCCTACCGAGCAGTTCGGTGCAGGACGGTTCCTGCGTAGTTTTACTGGTCCTTTCATCAACCTCACCGTCGTCCCTTTCTTCACCGGATGTGGTTTGCGACAGGCTGGAGGTAAGTTTGCAAATGCTGGTTCGCGATAGGCCCAGTTGTAGGCTAAGATAGGTCTGTCGGCAACTGTTGGTGTGGCACTAAAGGGACGCATGGTTGCTGTGAAGTCCCTACGGGTTGAGTTGACATTTCCATTGGTACTCGTAATCGTGACGCCATAATGTGCTCAGCTGGTCACGACTGGAACAGTGGATGGTCTTGCGCGGTAAGCATGATAGCATAACGTAGATCTCCTGAAGTATATGGTCCAGAAACACACGATTCCGCCAGAAGCTCCCCGGCGAATGGTCGATAGCGTAAAATCTGCTAGATAGAAATGTGGTTCTAGTATTTCCGACGCTTACTGTAGGCGTGCCAAATGGAACCTCCTCGGTGGTGGCTACTATTCTTTCCATCGTGGTTACCGGTACCCTATGTTGCCCGTATTGTATCTGCGTATAACGACTGCCAGGTTCTGGTATGTATGAGAATGCCTCTTGACCCGTGACTTGCTTCTGCGTTACAGGTGGCCAAGATGGTTCTATTTCTCTATCTGGATCAGTCAATGGATTCCGCTTAATGACCGTCCGTGGGTTTTAGGGCTCGTACTTGTCGGTTCGATACTCTACATGCTCCATCGCAGTTTGCTCGACTTCAATCTCAGCATACGTTCGACGATACAGATTAGGGTTATTAGGGTAAGCCATCTCTACACTTTAAGTATGTGAACTATTACTAATTGTTGTTCTTACTGTACGTACTGCTACATCGTCTACGGTTTCTATCTCAGTAACAAAATCTATCGGCGATGATTCGTTGAGTCGGGTCGTTTAAGCCACTCTCCAATACTGAAGCGTGTACTTGACCTAGCCAGTCTCCGAAATTGCACTGAATCTAATGCCCTAAAGCATGACTTAGTTATATTGATGTGTATTACATGTGCCAATGCTTCTGGATTAGAATGCATTCATACTCGCATGCACGGCGGGGTAATTCCTAATATTTCTAATGGCCCACACCAACGTGGCATTAATTTCCTAGATGTTCCTGGGTGGTATTCTACCTATAAACCCAAAGTAATTCGCCTGTTTGAAAGCGTTGTTCGCGAGCTCGCCTATTGTACCTAGCCCGGCTCATTTCCTGAGCAGCTTTCATTGATTGGTATGCACGCTCCCTAATAGAAGCCATCCAGCGCTGCGCATTGGCCCTAGAGGAATCACCTCCAGTATATCCTGTCGCTCCACTGTGCGTGAATATTCTCCAGGTATACTAGGATAGACATATGCATTAGCAAAATGGCGGACATTTGCTTGCTGTTTGTACAGAAGAATTGTATGCCATTACACAAAATGGTAATGATACATCTCACATCTCAGGAATGATGATCATCTTGTGGTACACTCACTGGTATCTTGCGGTAGTAGGTATGAGAAAGTCCAATTGAACCTTTCAATCTCACCATTTAACTTGCGGGTGATAGGCTAGACTCATGTGCCTAAATATTTGAATTTCTTGGCACAACGCTTCGAACATGTGTGCCGTGAAAGCACCCCCTCTCTCAGAAAATAGTTCACTAGGCGCTCCGTACCTATTTACCACCTCATACAAGAATATGTCGACGGGTGTATGGGCATCCTGATGCCTTATTGGCACTGCTATTGCAAATTTAGTAAACTGATCCATAAATGCGATGACGTAACGATCTCCCTTCTTTGACCGAACTTGAACGTCAAGTACGTCTACAAATACACTATACATTGATTGATTTGCCAACGGAACCCTGCCCAATCCTGTGGTTTTCCGAGAAATTGGGTCCTTAGCGGATTGGTATATGGTGCACCGTTTGATCCATTGCTGTGCGTGCTCGGACATACCTTTCCAGTAGTAACATTAGTAAACTTAAAGTGACCCCGCCAGCCATCATATTTTGTCATTACCGATATCGAATCGCAAACCTTGTATACGGAAAAGGCTTTATTTCGTTCGGTTTTTCGCTAACCGAAAATTGGCAAAATCAAATTCAATTCTTAGAAATTAGACGTTGTGTTCGAACAGAATTTCGGCGATTTCAATATGCAGAAATTCTGTTCACTAATGTATTGTCATTTAAATTTGGATTATTCAGTGTTAGCGAACAAATTTGATGCAAAAGCTACGTCACAATCAAATCAACAAATTTTCGATCCCAAAAATTTGGGTAAATTTACTTGAATTTTCGCGAATGCAAAATGATCATATTTCAATCGCGAGCGCTGTGTTTGCGAACAGTTATACGCCAAATTTCAATTGACCAAAAAGCGTTCCGTAACAAATTTTATCCAAAAATTAAGAGTAGGATGGTTGGTGGGGTCATCTTAAGTTTACTCGCGCATAATAGTTTTTCGCGGCTAGGATGCGCCCCATATAAGGTGTTGTGCTCACGATCAAGTACCCGTTGGACTAACGTAATCAGGACGCATAACTTATAGCTAATATCCCCTATTTGTAATAGATGCATATATGGTGTTTTAGTATCCTGAGCTAGCTCGAAATAGTATACCCTCATTTCCATTCTTAGAGCACTTGAACAGCCTTAGTACGCGTTTCGTTGTACAAATACCACCAAATTGGACGTAATTCCGAATCATTTCGTTGTATGTACGGTAAAACGCTCACTAGATTGAAATCTGGGAGGACCGAAAAGAACGGCAAGTAGATATTTGCATGCGTATATTGAGCGTCCGCCATTCTAATTGTTGGCAACATTTCTGTTTCGTAATGCATCATTAGTTTCATGAGCTTGCCAAATTATTGTTATGTTGGTAATGTGGTCGCATCTAAACCTATGGTTTCTGACTTTGTTCGAAATGGTCTTTTAGGTCTCAGAGCCTGGGGTCCGACTCCAATGGCTGCTGTACGTACTGCCATAACCCGTGTTTTTCTCGGATCCATCCTAATTGGGATTGCGCTCAATGTAGCTGCTTGTCGTCTCAGCATTGCTGGGGTGCTGTAGTTACTAGCGTGTCGGCCCCTAATAGCCATGGGATCACTTCGGGGTATGGCTGACCTACTGCGGGAGCGGTAGGAGCGCTACTAGCGAGGGGAGCTACAGCGCCTACTGGGTACGGTAAATGTGATCGCTCCCACGGGACACATGTTGGTGGCCGCGGTGGTGTAGGTCGTCCCCGTCCCACCGTCAGAACTTCGTAGGTATCTCCTGGTTCTTCGTTCACGGACGGGCAGTGTCTAGGTTCCCGTGACAGCGCGCGCGTCTGCATTGCCATTTTCCTTAGCTGGTCTGTACCGTATTTCGAAACCCCCGAATTCAAGCAGAAGTTCACTACATCGTTGAGACAAACGCGAGTTTCTAGGTGGTTTATTGAACAACACTTTTAGTGACTTATGATCGGTTTCTACGTGGAATTTATGCCATACGAAGTAATGTCGGAAGTGTAGTGCGGTCCATCTAATTGCGAGAGCCTCAACTTCTATAGTGGGGTATTTGCGTTGATAGTCCGGCAGGGCTATAATTGCGTATGCGATGGGCTTGAGGCCTTGCTTGGTTTTCTGTCACAGTACTGCGCCAATCGCATGTCCTGAAGCGTCTGTTTGTAAGATGAACGGCTGTGTGAAATCGGGATGAACCAATACCGGTTCATCGAGCAGTTATTGCTTCAGTTTCTTGAACGCTTCCTCACATCTAGGTGTCCATTTGAATTCGGTGTCGGTAAGTTTGAGCTCGTTTAGCGGTTCGCATATGTCTGAGTAATTTGGTATGATTTTTTGATAATAGCCTACTAGTCCCTGGAAACTTTGGAGCTGCTTCAAAGTCTCCGGATAGTTAAATTCCTCAATAGCTATTGCCTTTTCGGGATCGGGTATGACACCCTCTGTACTAATTATATGTTCTAGGTATTTTAAACTACCTCTTCCAAAGTAACATTTTTTGATGGCTTTAGCTTCAAATTCTGCTTGCGAAAACGATCGAAACATGTTTCCCATTCGAGCCCTTTCAAAATCATAGACATGCAACGTTGAAAAGCTCCTGGAAATAAATTTAATCCGAACGGTAGGACGTTATATTCGTATCGTCCATGTACCGTTACGAAAGATGATTTGTCGTTTGTTTCCGGATTTAGTTCTAGCTGCGAGAAACCTTTGTTTAGATCTAAACTTGACATTATTTTAGGGTTTCGAAGGCACCCGGAAATGTCATTTATACGAAGTAAGGGGTATGCGTCATGTTTTGCTACTGTGTTTCCTTTCCGAAAGTCTACGCGTAATGCATCTTTCACAGAAACGTGGGTGCACGAACTGCACACCGTAAGCTATTGATGCAACCATATTTTATTAAAACAATATTGCAATGCATTATATTATTGCAAACATAGTGCCGTGAATGGCACAAGCTAAAAATATTGCTGCTACAATAGCATTGGCTTCTATTGTACTCTCAATAGCGCAAGCCTAAATCGTTGCTGCTACAACAACAATGGTTTGTATTGCACTCTCAATGGAACAAGCTAAAATTTTGCTGCTGCAATAATATTGGTTTTTATCTCACAGCAGCAGAACGGTTCAGCTGTTTTGCAGTAATATTACTCTTGCTTGTATTGTTGCTACAATAGTTGTTCAAAACACGACACAACATTGCACATTGCATTTCTCATATCAGGATAGATTTGGAATATGATTATCAAAGAATGTAACTACAGAAAATAAAGCGTAACTAAAAAGGGAAGACAGACAACATTTTTTAAATCGTTTCCGCCGACGGTCAACCTTAAACCATTCAAAAACATTCTGACAAGGCATAGAAAAGTAAGGTTGTATTTTAGATGATCACCCAATCGTATAAAAATCTATATATACTTATCGTTCTGAACGCTCCGAAAGTTACATATAACCAAACAACGGAAGACCAGTTATATATTTGAAATCGCACATGCAGATCATATCCCGTTGAAAACCACAGATAATCAAGCCGTCGCGTTTATCATACCAAAAACCCAATTTATGTAAAACTCCATTTTTTGATGTCATTCTTGCACAAATTTGTAACCAATCAAGTGAAACTATAGATTAAAACAATGTTTACGCGTTGCTATGTTTTCATGATTTTTTCAACTAAGATGACAAACACAGGTAAAATTTAAAACAAAGAGATCATTCCTTAGCTAGTTACAGAAAACAAATCAGCAAACTTTCAGTCGCGAAATGAAAAATATTAGTTTTAAATTTCTTGTTCTTAGTGATTTATCGTGAAAAGTTAACATAGTTTATTTCGTGCCATATTTTAGATGTATCAATACCAGGCTATATTTTAAATCATGTGGGATTCCAGATTACCAGATACCACGCTATACTTCAGATTACGTAGGCAAAAAACTGGAAACCCAATGAGCATAGCCACACAGTTACTTGTAACCGGCGATGTCCTCGGCATAACTGCGCACTAGGTTATTTATTTATATATTCACAGCTCCGTACAGACATTTACCTTGGTTCTTATAACATGTATATGTTCGTTTATAAAGTTTTGGTCTTACACACATCTGTATCAACGTTTGCATGCGGAAGCGCAAGCGACATCTGCTGAGTCGTAAATTATCAACGTTAAATTTGCTGTGTACGACGAGTGACAGAAAAATATATGACTAATTATTGATGCCTATTTTGGTATTTCACTTCATACTACAGCGGCGTAAGTGCGGAAACAATTAAAATTAGAAGATGGCAGCATAGAATGAACTGCTCTACAAAACTGCTGAATTTTTCAACTTGTTGGTATAAATACCAAATATTGATACGGTTACGGAAGTACATCTTAGAAATTTCAATTTAGAGCGCAAATGATGTCTGATTTAAACAATAACGGTAAAGGAACAATTTGACGCATGTAATTGTTTTGCTTGCGCTGTATATATTGAGATATTTCATGAATCCTCAGGTTATATTATCATACTTCCTTCGGACAAATAGGCCATATCTCTGAAGATGCGTGACATGAAGGAAAAATTAGCTTTTATCATATGTAAAGCGTGACCTATGTCAGTTTCAAAGTTCATTAAGGTTATATAATCGTTATTAAACCGTTATTATTAAAGCTTATTTAATCGTATATTAAGGCTTATCGTTCAAAAACTTGATCTAAGCGTTGCTGAATTAAATTTATTTTACCACGCTGACATAACCGAAAACAGCAAGCTCTGAATTAAAAAGAATTCGGAATTTGTCAGCTGATATACACACGAAATATTTAAAAATGGAATTTGTCAATAATATATAAATCATATTAACATTACGAGTGTTAAAATACCTAACTGAATAATTGTTTGAACAATATTAAAATTAACGTCAAAAGTGCTAGATGAGAATATAGAAAACGATCTGTTATTGCCAAATATATATCTTTTGTGAAACATGTGAAATCCGCCAACTTTTACATAAGTCTTCAGTCATAACTTTGTTTCCCAAATAAAACTGATTCTCTGTTTTTGTAGAAAATGATGCATTCTAACCAAAGTCAGAAAAATTGACTAACCAATAATTTACTGAAAGCGCAAAGTAGCTTTTTACATAGTCAGCATTTTTAATATTTTACTAATGTTGATTACGCGGCCATTGTGAAAACAAATAACTATTGTAGCAACAATACAGACAAGCGTAATATTTCTGCAAAATAGTTGAATATTTCTATTGCAGTGCGATAGAAACCAATATTATTGCAGCAGCAATGTTTTAGCTTGTTCCATTGAGTGTGCAATAAACACCATTCCTATTGTAGCAGCAATGATTTAGACTTGCGCTATTGAGATTATAGTAGAAGCCATTGTTATTGTAGCAGCAATATTTTTAGCGTGTGCCACTGACAGCGCTATGTTTGCAACAATATAATGCATTGCAATATTGCATTAATAAAATATGGTTGCTGCAATAGCTAACGGTGTGCAGTTCGTGCACGCACGTCTCTGTGAATGATGCATAACCGGAGTGAGCCGTCGCTCTTGGTTACACAAAGGATTGGTGAACCCCAAGGTGAACTTGATGGCGATATAAGTCCCACATCTAGCATACTATTTAGTTCCTGCCTAAGCGGTTCGTGTAAGGAGTGGGCGTGCATGCTTGATTGGTTTGGCGTCTCCGGTATCTATGCGGTGTCGATGTTCAGTGTAACGCCCTAGATCGAAATCATGTGTGCTGAATACGTCAGCGTTTTCAGCCCTCGCGGTTTTCAATTGCTTTAGCTCAAACGGAGATAGTGTTCTATCAAAGTCAATCTAGCTTAAGACCGTTTGAGCTCTCTCATGGTCGATTGAGCGCTTATCTGCCTCGATGTATTGGATGATCCTCTCAGGATGCGCTGCGATGTTATTTAGCTGTTTAGCCTGTTTCTGCTCCTCATACCTAATTAAATGTTGTTTTGTATCTTTCAAAAACTGTACCGTCGAATTGACCAATGTCTCAATATGTCCTATGGTCTGCCCTGAGTAGATGGTTACCGGTATATTGCCGAAATTAATTACCGCAATTGGTATAGCTCTTTGACTACTTAGCACTAGTGCGTGTGCCATTGCGATGTCACTCAGTTAGGGTGCGGGTACGAACAGTGCAGGCCCTGCACCTGTTTCTGAGCGTTGATAAATGTTTCTGTGTTCGGCTTGATTGTAGTGAGCTTCCTACACATTACTGCAATCACCGGCGGGAACTAACGCTCTAAACCAGCAAAATGTATTTTAGCCTCTTCTTCGTGCACCGCAATCTGTAAGCAACGCTCGCAAAAATTGATTATACATTTTGGCAACTGAGACATAAAGTTTGTTCCTTTGATGCAGTGATATGGTGCAGTCTTGGTAACAAAGAAATATGTTTGTACCTTTATGGACCCGATCGATAAAGGCACGCTTATGCTACCATCTAAGGCTAGTTCTTGTTTGGCGGCTGACACTATATTAGTGGCGTCGTCGGGGCGAAGGTGGAGTCTTAATTTGTTGGCCAAATACTGTGATATAATAGAAACATCTGCGCCGGCGTCTATCAGCGTAGGCACTGGTGTGCGGTATATGAAAGCGCTGATTAGGAACGGTGCGTCCATGTGATGTATTGCGTTCATTTGTCGATGGTAAGCTACTGTACGATGTCCTCTACGTTAAGCTCCCTTAGACACGGCAAATACTTCAGTAGGCTCCACAAAACGATACTCTCGCCTTTGTTGGTAGCGTTTATTCGGGCGGATTGACGAGGGCTGAACTTGCAGGTTCATCGCTTTATCATGTTCCAGTGAACTCCAAGCAATCGGTTTAACAGGTATGTCTAACAAGTCGTGAATGGCGATGTTGGGACGAATGGTTACTTCTTGAGCGTCTAAGGTACTAGTGGGTGTAGTTGCTGTGCGACAGCCACAAAATTCTATTGTTAGCGATGTTAATTGTCTCTCCTCGGGTTACATGAGTAAGATGTTTCTTCTTGGAGACGACATCTTTGCGTTCTGCGGTTCGAATTAAGACTCCATGTGCTGTAGTATAAACGTCCGTATGGATTGCCATTGGTCCGACTAATGCACTGTTCTTACACAACTGGCGCGTCTCATCGGCAGCTTCTTCGTCCATGGTGATCCAGTCCATGCAGCGAGATGTATGGTCCGTCGCCAATGCATGGACTTCACAAAAGACAATACCTGGACGCGTATTACACGCGTGTAATTCCAGTACTTCATACGGAGCCCGTTCAACGCGGGTGGCATAGTCAGATTACGGTAGTTTCATGTGCGCGCCACGTTCGGGAACGCTCCAGCCGACGTTATATACCAAGAAATAGGGTCGGACGTCGTCGGATGTAGCCAGCAAAACTCGCAAAATGAACGCAGACTTAAACGATCCTAAGTCAATATGTACTGGATAGATCTGTCCGAAATGGTATACCAGCGCTGGTTCACGTATAAGTACAGTCTGCGCTGTACGAGAGTCCTACTGGAATAGGTTCTTTAATGTGGATGCGTCCACTACCTTTGGTGACAATTGGCCGCTCATCATCGCCTCCATAACAGCGTCGACCGAAGACCGATGGCTAGTACGAAACATATGTTTTACTAGCTCCGATGAACCTCGGTAACGTAACGTTGCTCCTGGCACTTTATTTGATAGATCATGCAAGCCATTTGTGTTTTTCATTTCCTTAGATAAAGCGAGTACCCGTTCGTTTAAATCCTGTAAGTGTACCGCGTTAGTGAATGTAACTACTACTCCTAGAAATCCAGTTACTACACCGGCGACTTTTGCTAATGTGGCTTGAAACGCTTCTTTCTTGCCTTAGACTCTTCGCAGAAATGAACATTCGCTTCGCAGTATTCGCGCATTAAAGCCATATAGTAACTAGTGTCTAGTGCACCTTGATATGTGCTCCTTAGTTCTCTTTGTAACAATTGAAATTTCCGTTGCAGATCCGGCATCAGGGTTGGGTTGGGTACGATTTTGCTTGTGGCAGCAGTTTCTCAGACACGGTTTACCTCTAGGAGTGTATACTCACCACGCCATACCAGTTGGTTGCCTACTGGGTTGCAACCCATCCAGAGATAACCGTAAAGTGATCGGCAGAAATTCACATTGCGAGGCGGTTATTACTAAACCTTGCGGTTCAATCAGGGTGCCCACCTGTGGATTTACCATAGCTCCTAAACGTGCTAGTTGGTCCGAGAAGGGTGTTGAGATTGCGTGAACTTGTTTCACAAGGTGGGGTATTACTAACGTTACTACCAGCCCTGCTAGTTGGGAACCCTTGCTTAAGAATCAAAACAACAGTTGTAACATGTCGTTTTAGTGCACCGGGGAGGATCGTACTGTCTCGATCGGTGCTACTCGGTCGCTCCCCTCAGCGTCGTCGTTTTGTGCATCGTCAACGTTGTCGTCGTCCATGGAGTAGTCTAGTTCAGAGATACCATTGTCGGAGTCGAGTGATATATTCGCGGGCATGTCGCTAAGTGCTGCACTCAACTCACTTTCAAGCTGCTTTTTGTCGATGAACGTTATGTCAGCGTCAGGGTCATAATTCGGTGGTTCGAACAAGTCCTCTATTGGGTTGTTCTGCCAGATAAGTTGAACGGGCTTACGCAACTAGAGTAATCGGAGGTGTAGCAGTTCCTCACGTTTCTGTTTGCTGCGAGTCTCGTTGAGTAGTGAATAGTGTGTTTGCCATGACTGCGTATACAATATGGTCCATTGACAACACCGGTGTTTTAGGTTCGGATTCGTCATACTCAGTAACTAGTAGGTATAGTAAACGTGTAACGGTGCGCTGACAACCGTTTCTAGCCATTCCAAGTTAGCGTCTTTATAATCTCTACGTTCAAAAGCAGTGTGCAATCCATAAGGGTCGCCTCCTATGATAGTGATTGCTCCGCTACGATAGATAGTTCCATAATCTGCAGCTAGGTTTCCTTTATAATCCTACTTACCGTTGTAAGTAGTGAAAACGCACCCGTCAAAGGACATAAAATAATGATTGTGTTGTTCCTCGCACTTTCCTTTAATTTTACTACCTTGCTTCCGCGTGTCAGGACCGGCCAGTTTCGGCTGTTAGATCGCAAATAAGCCGTGACCCGATTTGCCACTGTTCGGGGTTGTGGAAGATCTGCTCGATGCCCCGACCTGTCATGACACGCACCTCCCAACATATTTTACAAAATACCGAACAATTTGTATTACTAGATATGCGCACAAAGATGAACCGTAGGGCACCGAAATAGCGGAATTTGCTAAATTAGCGCGAAAAATTTCTGCCCACCGGCTCATCCGAGTGCGCACATTTTCCTTCTGCAGTACAAAGCAACACTCAACAATATATATCGCGTTACTTTAGGGTCCACCGGATACCCATTAGTCGGGTTCATGAAGGTTACGTTGTGATGCAGGATCACCCCGCGCACCACGGGCTGACGGAGCGTGATCGATTTTACACACACACCATATTGAATCGTGTAGTTTATTTCGATCATGACATTGAATTATGCACACATCATTAGTAGGATCACGCTCCACTGATATCCGGTCGTCCTTCGAATTCGAATTGGTTCCCTTTTTATATTATTGTAAATATCAGTAAAAACTAGCATAATACTCGGGCTGTTACATAATGCATGCAATGCCGTTCTCGATATACTAAGCCTAAGCCTTAGTCTTAGCCTAAGCTAAGGTGCCTATATGAGCTATGTACTAAGCCTAAGCCTAAGTCAGGGGGCTGCCGCCCGCCGAACCCCCACTCTACGCTGTTCTTTTTTCTAACGTTATAACGTCCGCCCCGTAAAGTTGACATGCGTCCAAAGGTGCGTCCAAATGACCCTGCGATCAGCTTCCAGGTGTTGAGAATTACCCCCTTGTGGTATGATTTAGGATGGGCAATCGGGGTAACAAAGAGCGAACTCACTCTCGGGAGTACGGGATAAGGGTACCCAATATCTTTGAGGATTCGAGGAAGACGAGGGAAAGGCGGGTCAGCCTTTATTCTGTGAGCAGGCATAGGGGATGACCCTCCCTCACGGGAACCTCCATACCTCTAGATACGTGGCTCCTGGTCGTCCAGCTACGATCCACAGCGCTATTATAATACATGTTATCATTTCATTGCACATACGCCAACTTTGCGATCGACCGGAAACCTGCAAGTTGTGTTCAATTGACTTTCTATTTTCATACTATGTCTGGCGGGTGGAGCGTGATTGTGTACTAGCTAGGACCAGTTCAGGCCCTAAGGGATCCCAGCTGCACCACTCCCAATATTCACGGTGGTGCCCGGACAACCCCTGCTTGAACGATTCCCCGGTGGATCCTAGTCTAACCGATGGGAACCGCTTAGCTTAGCGGGCTGCTCGGCGGGTTTACCAGGGTGTTCGGCCTGGCCCCTATATTGGCCCAAGCATCTAGTGGCATGGAGGTCCCCCTGAGGGAGGGTCATCCCCTAAGCCTGCTCACAGGTAATGAGGTTGACCCGTCATTCCCTCTATTTCTGTGGTCGAATTTTATGGCTTATGTAAGGTTCAACACCTTGCCTAGTCATAGGACTTGTTCGCTAAAAGGCTCCATTGAGCCGAGTGATGGTTGCTTAACCCTTAGGCTCTGATTGCGCAGCGCCTTCTGAAATCGGACCAGGGTCTTGGATGGCAGACGGGGGAGGGCGGTAACCTAAGACACCTACAGAGGACGGAGTTGGTAACACGCGCGAGGAATCTATAGATGTGAGCCGCCTGGTGGAGTTTAGTTCACCTACCTAGAGATTCGTGTAACTCATTTTAGATCTAGTTCGCTTAGAACAATTGCACACTTCAGCTATTTACTTGTTCGCTATTTTATTTACTTAGCACGTCATGATTTTCCCAATCGGGATCACCCAAAACAAAAATATATATATAACACGACATCCAGAATATATATGATACCACTCTCGGGCTGCACCTGGAGCCTGCATCGTACGTACTCGTAAAACTTGAAACGTGTCGTGAATTGGCCGTCGACTTACAAATTTTCGGTGGCGAAAAACGATCCCCGAGCTCCGATAGAACTCCTTTAGAAGCATGGAACCCACGACCCGAAGTATTAATTGCTAACAGTGAAGTCTTATACCTACTAAATCCCTTGACCCGAAATTTGGAGAATTAGTAATGAGTTCGCTAGTTGACGATCCTAATAGGGATGACGAAATTGTAGCCTGTGAGCTCCCTTTGGGCTCTTTTAGAAACGCGGAACCCCCAACCCAAAGTTTGTCATTGGAGCCTGAGCGTTTTGATTGCTATCACGTTGAGCAGACACGATGCTGCCACTATTTCTACCTCAAAAAGTTTTGCTAGTTTGTCTGGCTGCACTGCAGGAGCGCGGGCGCAGCACTTACGGGGGCGCGAGGCATCCGACGGATACCCCAGCACCCGCAAGGGCTGCCCCTATTTCGATGTCCAAGTGAGACAATTTCCAAGCTCTGGGAGATGCCCCAGGCGGGCCCCTTCCACGCGTCCGCTATGGAAGAACCCCGCCCGAGTTGAGCGCAACTCCCAAACTATAACCTTCAAACTTCCCTCAGTTAAAGCTGACTGACGGCGCCCTTAAGACGTTTGGATTTCCAACATTTGCCATTTGATATCAAGGTAACTCGTAAGAAAATAAACATACTGTATGAACAAGCTTTTCCGGATATACAACTTAACACACGCACCAGATATACTCCACGCGAATCACCCCCTGAATCCCAACAATGCTTGCACCCAAGGGAGTGGGGAACCAGTCGAGTGCGGGTGGACATCCCCATTGTTACTGCGATTTTTGCTTGATTTTGACCCCAATTTACCCGACGTTCAACCCACTTCCCCTCGCGCGGGCGCAGCACTTACGGGGGCGCGAAGCATCCGACGGATACCCCAGCACCCGCAAGGGCTGCTCCTGGTCCTAATCTCGTGCAAGCGTTCAAAAATATCGGAAAACCCCGGGCGGGTCTCTTCCGCACGGCTGCATGCCGAAGAGCCCACCCGGGCGAAAACGCAGGAAAGCGAGAAAGAAAAACAAATGAACAGCGTAAATCTGGCGATAACCGCCAAAACCGACCACAATTTACAAGAGCAGGGCTCGACTGGTCCCAAATCGCCAAACGCGCAAGCTCTTTTATACCGACATCGATCCCCCCAACTCGGTCTTATGCTGTTCCCTGAAATGGTAGAAGATCAAACTTTTGAAAATATAACTTTTAAAACAATGAATAGCGTATAACTGTGTGTAGGCGAACAACGACGCTGCATAAGAAAGCACAAACACAAAACGATGAAACTTTGCACAAGCTACATTACGGACAGCCCATCGATAACAACATTTAAGACGCCGGCGGCTCGTGGCAAGCAACAACACAGTGGCCAGCAGCTACACGTGGCCGAAGCTCGCCAAGAAAAACAAAACCGCCCGCTGGTCGGTGCGGCAAATTGGAGAGAAATATAACGGCGCTCAGAGTGCCGTTTTCTCACAGGGATATCGGCACATTTTTGCCGATATCTCAAGAAGGAAAAACAGTAGGCGGCCGGGAGCAGGACCAGAATGATGCCCTGGCAGGCCGGCTACTGATAAATCTTTAAAATTTAATGTATCTCCCACGAGAGGCCCGTTAGGGGCCAGTTTAGACGCCCAAAATCGAGAATTTTAGAGTCCCATTTAAGTTTAGGGGATCCTGAGCGGACCCGAGGGGGCGGGCGGCCCCGGTTTTTTGATTAAACGGTTAGGGTGGGACCCGATAAGTGTCCCGGGCTCCAAAAATCGGGGAGGTTTGTTTACCTTAGGTACCCTTTAGGGCTTAGGAAATGGGAGGCTTAAGCGCCTGTTCGGGGGTCCATAAGTATTTAGGGGATCCAAATTTTTTGACCCGCCGGGGCGATTTGACATCCCCAGGAAGTTCTTAAGATAGTTCAGTTACCCCTACTCCCCTAAGTTCAGTAGGAAACCCCAAAATTTGAATTTTCGTGTCGCACCCTAAAATAGTGTCTTAGAAAATCTGTATCCGCGATTTAGTTCTCCAGGACCGACAATTTGAGCTCCTAATCATGATCGGCCTGTGCAGGTGAAATTCTGAAGGCGTCCTGATAATTTCTAACCCTAACCAAAATACATATTATACGAACCATGGGCATGACCTACATCAGCGAATACTGATAACCGCTCGGCGTGTGCGCTGGGATCGGCCCAGGGCGACCAGTTTTCGTATAATACCAAAAATCCCTGAAACATCCGTTGGTCCCCGGCCTCACCGAACGCACACCTGTTCTACGCACCAAAGACAATAAAATATATAACTAATATAATGCACAAAAGTTGTATGCACACAATACGGCATCAATTTATTGCCCGAGGATCGACCGGACACCCTTAATCATGTTACTGATTTTCCGTTTTCGGTGCCAAAATCACCCCGTGCACCATCGGGCGGTGGAGTGTGACCTTACAAATACAGTATAAATGAAGTAAAGTTGTTTATTTTTATAGCAATAGTAATAACACTACACAATGATCATTTTATCAGGAGGCCACACTCCGCCGGTATCCGGTCGTCCGTTTCCCTTGTTCCCTACGAAATTTGCTACGTTTCGCGCGTTTTACCGTCTTCATAAAATTGGGCTGTTACATCTCTTAAAATTTTTTGGATTTATCAGACTCCTTACTTAAGGTACGAGTGTAAATTGAATGGAAAAATGAGTTTGTGTGAAATTTTGCCTTAGATCCGTAGATATACAGCCCGTCATTGGATTTAGCTTGAAAATTTTGAAGATTGTTATGAAATTCCACGTAGAATTTCCAAAGGTTTTAAGATTATGCGTGAAAATTTAAGAGAATTTGTGGAAAATTTGGACAAAATTTGCCAGATTTCCTGAATTTCCGTAAAAATTTGATAAATTCTGGTAAATTTTCGATAAATTTTTGTAAGATTTGATAAGTTTCAGTAAATTTGAATAAATTCCAGAAAGGTTATAGATTCCAGGGCAGAGGGGCGACGTGGTGTTGTCCGATATCCCTGTGTATTCAAGAAAAACGTGAAAAATGTCGCGCTCCTTCTCCCTTATTTCCCGGAAATTTTCGAAGTTTTCCCTTATGGGCTAAACTATTAAAATTAGTTCCTATGAAAGTTCTTTTCTTACGCATTTCACGTTATTTTCTCCTATATACATTCTTCTTTACAGAAATTACATGTTGTTTCATCTGACAACAACTTATATATGTACATAATTTTGTGGCACGTACCTCCAAGGATTTGGGTTGAATTGGTCACTCCCAGGAAAGGGTCCGGACTGCCAGGGTGCCTGAACCAGGAGTTCCCTATGACATCACAATGTTTTCCGAAGTTTCCATGGATCTGTAGATTTTGAAAAAGGAAAATAAATTTCGTATTTCTTGAGTTTGGTACTAGGTTAATTTAACTTGGGTGGGTTTATATTAGCGGTGCTTCCGACTCACCTAGCTTCAGACAATGTTTCCTAAGAAATTTTGCTTCGCTCTGTTCCGCACGCTTTCGCTACCGCTCGCTGCCACTAGATTTAGTTGGGGTTCTTCCATAATTTTCGGTTTTGCCCTCGCAATAGCCTATCCTCTTACAGTGTGGTCATAGCTTTACCCTCGCGCATTTAGTATAGCCCTTAATGCGTTAAGCGTCTTAGCTCGGCGTCTCTAACTAAACGGCTCACCCACTCATGCAAGTTCCGCCGACAATACTGCGACACCATCGGCTCGTCAAAATGAGACCTTTCTTGCCATTCCATGTGTGGCTCGTCCCGTTTCCACGCGTCTGCGCTGTGAAACGCGACCGACCAGGAAGGCATGTAAACGTTGTGGAAGGTGTCGTGCTGTCGTCGATGGTTAGCCATGAGTTGCTTGAGTTCGGCCGTCCACGACAAAGCGTCCTGATTAGTGGCAGCCCATCGGGGTGCCGGTGGTGCTATAACGATAGCGGTGGTAGGTGCGACTCGGCGAGAAAGTACACCCAGGTGCCGCTTGAATTTTCGAAAGGCGGCGTTCGGCAAGGCGGCGTGGAGCTGCTCCATTGGTGCCTTGCGATAGATGAATTGGAACCCGCCAAGTATGACGGTGCAGCTGGTCTGCGGGGTTAAGATGGCATTGGCCAACTGCAGCAAACGTACCATGGTGGAACCTGGCCATCCGTTGACGATCCATTTATTTTCGGTGGACATTTATAGGATCGGCAACGCCAGGGCGTCACCTACTATGACTGTCTTGGGCCAGCGTACGTGGCCATTAGTACGGTACTCCCGTACTTCCTCGAGTAGTCGGCCCATGATGTTATGACAGCGCGTTGGGGCTTCATGCTGCTGCAGCTGTTGGTTTGTGCGCCCGACGCCCCAGAAACTGTCCGTGGTGGCCTCCAATAATTGTTGATTGTCGGTGAGTCGCAGAATTCGCGTATACTCCGGTATAGCGAACTTGCTAAGGAGGATCGGCCGCATGATGTGTTCGAGGAGCGGCTTGAGACGGGCCTGGATGACACCGTCAATGAGTTCGTTCTTGAGCTCTCGAGCTCGCGTTTTGAGTTGCAGCGGAGTGCCGGTCATGAGCAGCAGTTCTCGGACGGCGTCGGTTAGTTCCAGCAATCAGAGCACCTGCACTTGATAGTGTTTCTCGACGGACGACAGGGTGTTGCCGTCGTGCGCAAATGGGGTTGGTGCCTCATCCATGTTCGACAATTCCGGCCATTCGGTACCGTGGGATAAGAATGCCACGTATGGCTTGGTGAAGTCCACGCGGTAGGTCGGAATCGCTGGAAGCTGGAACCATGTCGATTCTGGTGGGGTAAATGGCCCACTCACCGATACGCGTCCGCTGGATCGCCTCCGAGTCTGCTCGGCTTCGTCGCGGTTGCGAGGTGCTGGCCATCTGCAAGAATAAACTCAAATAAATATTCGGGTTGTCGTTGCGTAGGGTCGCTCTCTTTCGCTGGTCGCTCGCTGGTTAACTCTTTCTGCCCTGCTTTACGTGCGCGTTACCTTATAGCACTGTTACCCTGTGCGTTTCTCTTACCTCCCTAAATCGGCTGCTTCTTCCCCCCTTCTTGTTTAGATTGGTACGGCCTTATTCCTGCCAGGGCTCAGCCTGCTTATATAGGTGGGCTTCGCCCATGCGCCAAAACATGTCAGTGCGCCGGATTAGTTCTTCGGTCCAGTCGCACAGCTGTGGCCAGAACGGCGGGGAGACCACTGGCTCGGGCCACCAATGACGTTCTTCGCCCCGATTAAACGGACCGATTGCGTCCCAGGCCTCGATCCCTTTCAGCGCCGCAGGCCATTTTGGCATGATGACGCTCATGAGCGCCTGGTGCCCATCTACCATCCTGGTCCTCCGATCGTTCAGTTCGTCGAACTATGCCGTACTGTCGACCCTGAAGTCGTCCCAGTGTGGCACCGGTCCGGTGATAACAACGGCCGAGTCTGCCCGGAGCCGTCGCTCGAGCGTCATCAGGTGGCGCTTTATCCGCTTGAGGTAGGTGCCAGGCGAGAAGGCCTTGTTTGGTAAATGCCAAACGTCCCGGTAGCCGCCGATGATGACGACGCAATCCGTTTGCGGCGTTAGGAACGCGTTCGCCCAATGGATCAACGAAATCATGTTGAGTCCGGGCCGTACGAAAGTTATTCTATTGTGGTCGTCGGCCACATCCAGCAGGGGCAAGGCGCGTTCGTCGCCGACAATGATGGTCCGCGGCCACCGCACGAAACGGTCGCGGTGAAATGACCGGATGTCGCACAATAAATGTCCCAGCACGTTGTGGTACGCCGGTTGGTCAGCGCCGCACTCGCTCCGGTGGACACCTGTGCCCCAGAAGTTGTCGAAGGTGTCATTGAGGAGCGGCTTGCGGCCCGAATCGTACAGCTCATCCCAGTAGTCGAGATCCTGGAATTTCGCCAACAGAATTGGGCGCATGACGTGCAGCTGGTACGACCGTAGCCACCGTCGGGTGGTTGTTCGCAACGTGCGGAGGAGGGCTACGCTGCGTAGTTTGACCTCCGCCGGCGACATTCGTTGATCCAGCATGTGGGCGATCACCGTAACGAAGCACAACAAGTCCAGGATCGTGATGTAGAAATGCTCGGTGACGCTGCCGAGCTGGCGGCCATTATGCTCGAAACCGCCATGGAGATAATGTTCGTTGGCCAGCGTGGTGTGGTTGGATCGCTTGAGCTCGACCGCATCCCAGAAGCGTGAGCTGCTCATGTGGCTTCTGGGAAAGGCCGAGTAACGGTGTCCATCACACACCCCAGGCTCGTGTAGTTCTCTTTGTGGCAGGCGGGGCGCACGGATATCATTCTGGCTGTAGCTGCGGCGCATCTAAAATGAAGGAAGCACTGGTAAGTTTACATAGTATGGATGAAAATTAGGTCCGCCTTAACTTTCGCCCTTGTTCTGGGTTTTGTGGAATTTTGGGTTCTATCTCGGGGTACGTGCCGTTGTGTTGAGTAGTTTAGTCCACTTGCGGGTCCTACTCGTCGGACTCGGATTCCTCATGGGGTGGTGGTCGAGGTATGCGCTGTCGCCAAGCGGCGGGGTGCAGTTCTTGACTGGAGGGGTAGCGTGGGAACGTGGTTGGTGGCAAGGTTCCGCCGGGAGAGCGCTCTCCTGTTAAAAGTGGTCGCGGGGTCAATATAGGCGCGCTTGTAATCGAAGTAGTGACACTAGTGGATTGTGCGCGTGTGACAGAAGCTAGTCTGGTTGATGTTCCTGCAGTATCGGCAGTGGTTGTTCCTGGTTCCTGAAAAGTTACGCGTCTAGGCCTGCGTAAAGCGTCCTCTACTTCCTCGTCCGATGCTGCGCCATACGACCTAAAGACCCGGTCTCTAGCCTGTCGATACAAGAGGTGCCTAGTTGGGGCCGTTGCCTGAGTGGTACTAAGTCGTATTATTCCCGAGGAAGTAGTTGTGGCTGTGGTGCGTATCAATTCGGTAATGGTCACCGTGGATGGTCCCGGTTGTTCAGTGCTGGCAAACTGGATAGTTGAACCACCTCGAGCCGACACTATTTGTTTCCGTTGGGTGGCCCGTCCGAAAAGGCCTTTTCCCCGCTCTTCTGGCGGTGCTCGCGTGCTCCGTTGCTCGCTCGGCGGTGCTCGGGTGCGAGGAGGGGTACTTAGTGTCACTGCTAGCCCAGTTCCTCTCCGAGGTGCTGGTGCTTCGCTGCTTGAACTTGCAAGTGTGAATTCACTAAATGAGTCAGAGGCTCCCGGTTGCGTGGTAGGGGTCCTAGAACTGGTGCTGGATGTTTCCTGTCCTGCCTGAGCGCGTCATTCGGCAGAGGACGGTTCCTGTGAGGTTTGGCTAGTTAACTCGTCGTCTGCTTCAGCTGCTCTTACGTCTACTGTCGTGCCTTCTCCGGAGGTTTCCGACAAGTAATTGGACATTGGTGACCCTAGAGGTGGCTGAGTCATGGGTGCCTCGCGAAAGACCCACTGATGAGGAGACATAGGCCTGTTAGCGGCTGCTGGTGGAGCACTGTAAGGGCGCATCGTGGTATAGTCTCCTATGGTTTGAGTGGACATTTCCATCGGCACTCGTAGTCGCGAAGCCATGATATGTTCAGCTGGTCGCGATTGAAATAGTGGGTGGTCCTGCGCGGCGAGCATGATTGCGTAACGTAGATCTCCTGAAGTGTATGGTCCCGGTACGACGATTCCGCCTGAAGCTCCGCGTGGTGTGGTAGATAGCGTGATGTCCGCTGGGTAGAAATGTTGTCCCTCGAGTATTCCAACACCTACCGTAGGTACGCCAATCGGAACTTCCTCACTGGTAGCCACAATTATTTCCATTGTGGTCACTGGTACTGTATGTTGCCATATTCTACCTGCGTATCTCGGCTACCAGGTTCTGGTATGTATGAGAAGGCCTCCTGACTAGTAACTTGCTCTTGTGCTATTGGTGGCCAGGTAGGTTCAATTTCCCTATCCGGATCAGTCAGGGGAATCCGGTTCCTAACCGTCCTTGGATTTTGAGGTTCGTAGTCGTCCGTCCGATACTCAATGTGTTCCATTGCAGCTTGTTCGGCCTCAATCTCAGCATAGGTCCGACGATATAAATTAGGGTCGTTAGGGTCACCCATTTCTATACTTTCCGTATCAGAAATATCACTGACTGCTGTTCTTACAGCGTGGACTGCTACTTCGTCTACCGGCTCTATCTCGGTGACGAAATCTCTATCAGCGATAATACGTTGGGTTGCCTCAGTCAACCCTCGTTCTAGTACGGAAGCGTGTACTTGTCCTAGCCAATCGCCTACGTTGGGTACTGGGTCTAATGCCCTAAAGCATGGCTTAGTTCTATTAATATGTACGACATGGGCCATGCCTTCTGGATTAGAATGCATTCGTACGCGCATGCACGGCGGGGTGATCCCTAATATTTTGTATGGTCCGCACCATCGAGGCGTGAGCTTTCTAGATGTTCCTGGAGTGGTATCGTGCCTATAAACCCAAACTAATTCTCCGGTGTGATAGCGTGGTTCGCGAGCTCGCCTATCATATCTTAATCGATTTAATTCCTGAGCGGCTTTCATTGATTGGTAAGCACGCTCCCTGATGGAAGCCATCCAGCGCCGCGCGTTGACCCTATAGGAATGTGCTCCTGTGTATCCAGTGGCTGCACTATGCGTGTCATATTCTCCGGGCAACCTAGGATAAAATCCATGCATTAGCAAAAACGGTGGGTATTTGGTTGCTGTGTGTACCGAAGAATTGTAGGCCATTATGCAAAATGGTAGGGATACATCCCATGAGTAGTTGTCATCCTGTGGTACACTTACTCGTAATAAGTACAATAGTGTCCTATTAAATCTTTCGATCTCCCCATTTGCTTGTGGGTGGTAAGCTAGACTCATGTGCCGAAATATTTGCATTTCTTGGCACAACTCTTCGAACATGTGCGCTGTCAAGGCACCTCCCCTGTCAGAATAGAGCTCCCTGGGAGCCCCGTACCTATTGACTACCTCATATAGGAATATATGGGCAGCTGTATGAGCGTCCTGGTGCCTTATTGGTATTGCTATTGCAAATTTTGTAAACTGGTCTATGAATGCAATAACATAGCGATTGCCTGCCTGCGACCTAACCTGAATATCCAGTATACAAATACACGGTACATTGGTTGATTTGCCAACGGAACCCTACCCAATCCGGTGGTTATCCGAGAAATTGGGTCCTTTGCGGACTGGCATAGAGTGCATCGCCTGATCCATTGTTGTACGTGTTCGGACATACCTTTCCAATAGTAGAGTTGTTTTAGTTTAGCTACAAGCCGGTCACAGCCAGGGTGTCCTCCATATAAGGTATTGTGTTCATGTTTAAGGATTTGCTGTACGAGCGTGATAGGGACGCATAACTTATAATTTATATCTCCGGGTTGTAACGGATGCATGTATTGTATTTTAGTATCCGCGGCTAACTCAAAATAGTGTGCTCGCATTTCAATTCTTAGCGCCCCTAATTCGGCCTTAGGCCGTGTTTTGTTATATAGGTACCACCAAATTGGACCCAACTCGGGGTCATTTCGTTGGATATATGGTAAGAGTCGCACCAAATTAAATCTGGGAGGTCCGAAAAGAACGGCAGATATATGTTTTCGTGAGTGTCCTGTGCGTCCTCAATTCGGACGGTTGGTAGTATTTCTGTTTCATAGTGCATCATTAGTTTCATGAGCCTATCAAACTCTTGTTCTGTGGGTAGCGTGGTTGCTCTTAGGCCCATTGTTTCGGATTCGGTGCGAAACGGTCTTTTGGGTCCTCGAGCCTGAGGGCTGCTTTCAGAACCCGAGATGGTGGTAGTACGGACCGACATCACTGGAGTTTCTCCTGGATCCATCCTAATCGGGATGGCACTTAGCGTCGCTGCCTGCTGGGTCAGCGTGGCCGGGGGTACTGTAGTTATTTGCGTGTCGGGGACCAGTTGCGATGGGATTGCTTCGGGGTTGGGTTGGCCTGGAGGAGCTATTGGGCTCCCGGTTATAGGGGTTGGCGCGCCAGTCGCGAGCGGTGCTACCGTGCGTACGGGATACGGCAGGTGCGATTGATCCCATGCGGCACAGGTTGTTGGCGGGCGAGGTCCGGTGGGTCGTCCTCGACCCATCATAAGGACTTCGTAAGTGTCACCCAATTTCTCAACTACTGACGGATCGTATCTAGGATCGCGTGATAAGGCATCTGCGTTGCCGTTTTCCTTACCTGGTCTGTATAATATTTCGAAACTCCCAAACTCAAGCAATAGCTCGCTTCGCCATTGAGATAGGCGTGAATTTCTGGGTGGTTTATCAAATAGGGTTTTGAGTGGCTTGTGGTCGGTTTCAACGTGAAACTTGTGCCCCACGAGGTAATGCTTGAAATGCAGTGCGGCCCACCTAATAGCGAGAGCTTCAGTTTCTATTGTGGGATACCTGCGTTAATAATCGAGTAGGGCCTTGCTAGCGTATGCGATGGGTTTTATTCCTTGTTTAGTTTTCTGGGATAGCACGGCACACATAGCATATCCGGAAGCGTCCGTTTGCAGGATAAACGGCTGCGTGAAATCAGGGTGGATTAGGACTGGTTCATCTAGCAACGCTTGCTTCAATTTCTTGAAAGCTTCCTCGCACCTAGGGGTCCATTTGAATTTTGTGTCCTTACGTTTTAGTTCATTTAATGGTTCACAGATATCCGAGTAATTTTGGATGAATTTGTGGTAGTACCCTACAAGTCCTAAGAAACTTTGGAGTTGTTTTTACGTTTCTGGACGTTTGAATTCCTCTATGGCTATTGCCTTTTCTGGGTCTGGTTTGACACCTTCGGTACTGATTATATGTCCTAAATACTTGAGGCTGCCTCGTCCGAAGTGACACTTTGAGGGTTTGAGTTTTAGATTCGCTTTACGAAAACGGTCGAAGACCCGAATCAAGTCTGCCAGATGGGCCTCGAATGATGGTGAGAACACTACGATGTCATCGATGTATATCAAGCATTTTTCCCACTAAAGTCCCTTCAAAATCATTGACATGCAACGCTGAAAGGCTCCGGGAGATGAATTTAGACCGAACGGGAGGACATTATACTCGTGCTGTCCGTGTACCGTCACGAAATATGTCTTATCTTTGGTTTCAGGATCTAATTCTAGCTGCCAAAATCCTTTATTTAGGTTCAAACTGGACATTAGCTTCGTATTCCTGAGACATCCTAGTATATCATCTATGCGTGGCAGTGGGTACGCGTCTTGTTCTGCTACTGTGTTGACCTTCTGAAAGTCGACACAGAGTCGGAGAGAGCCGTCGCTCTTTGTTACATAGACTATTGGTGATCCCCAAGGTGAGCTCGATGGGGCTATAGAGGCCTGCGTCTAGCATGCTATTTAGATCTTCCCTAAGTTGTTCGCGTAAAGAGTGCGCCAACCTATACGGTGCTTGCTTAATCGGTTTGGCGTCCCCTGTTTCTATGCGATGTCGGTGTTCGGTGTATCGTCCCAGGTCAAAATCATGTGTGCTGAATACGTCTGCATTTTCAGCAATTGCGGTTTTCAGTTGTTTTAATTCGAAGGGCGATAATAGTGTCCGATCAAAGTCTAATTTACTCAATACGGTTTGAGCCCGTTCATGATCAATGGAGCGCTTGCCTGCCTCGATGTGCTCAATGATCCTCTCGGGGTGGGTAGTGATATGGTTTAGCTGTTTAGCCTCCTTATGTTCCTCGTATCGTATCAAATTGTGGTTTGTGTCCTTAAGGAATTGTATAGTTGGATTGCTCATAACCTCTATGTGCCCAATAGTTTGTCCTGAATATATGGTGACCGGTGTATTATCAATATTTATTACTGCGATTGGTATGGTCCGCTGACTTCTGAGCACCAGTGCGTGTGCCATTGCGATATCCGTCATTTCGGGAGCGGGGACAAATAGAGCAGGTCCTACGCCTGTGTCAGCAATTTCGGGGATGGCGTTGATAAATGTTTCTGTGTTTGGTTCTACGGTAGTGAGTTTTCTACACATCACCGCTATTAAGGGTGGGTCGTAGCGCCCTAAACCTGCGAATGGTATTTTGGCTTCCTCCTCGTCTATACCAATTTCCAAACAGCGCTCGCGAAAATTTATGATGCATTTTGGCAATTGCGACAAGAAATTTGTTCCTAAGATGCAGTGGTACGGAGCGGTTTAGGTAACGAAGAATTCCGTCTGCACCTTAATAGGTCCAATCGATAAGGGTACACTTATGCTACCGTCCAATGCTAATTCCTGTTTGGTGGCCGATACTATCCGTGTCGAGTCGTCTGGGCGAGGCTGAAGGCCAAGCTTATTTACCAAATGTTGTGATACGATAGAGACGTCCGCGCCTGTATCGATCAACGTTAGGACTGGTGTCCGGTAGATAAAAGCGTTGATGAGCAACGGCGCGTCTATGTGTTGCATGGCGTTGACTTGTCGGTGGTAAGATACTGTGCGATGTCCCCTGCGTTGCGCACGCTCAGATACTGCAAATAGTTCCGTAGGTTCCACCAGAACAACGTCCTTATCCTCATTGGGGTTATTTAGTCGAGCCGATCGACGAGGGCTCAATGTCCGCAATTCCAGGTGTTCCGTGGAAGCGGCTGGAGCTGAGACCGTAGGACGAACCGCATCTGGAGTACCATACTCGTTCCCGGTTTTGATGTTCAGTTCGAGCCTCTTTGGGTTTGTTTGGCCACATGGTCGTTGCTGCCACCAGCGTTGTAAGCGTCCTCTTATACATTTAGGGCAAAAGCCTGCCTTCTTCCTGAAGTAAATGATAGCCCCTATGCCCACAACTACCAGCACAACGAGCATCCACAGGTAAGGAGCTACGCCCGTTGTCGTAATGTATGGGAAGTCGATCACCTTCTTCAACTGCTCGTCGGCTATCCGTTGGACCTGTAAGTTGGTAGCCTTGGCATGTTCTAATGAGCTCCAGGTGATAGGCCTGAGAGGAATATCTGGGAAGTCATGTATGGTGATGTTAGGTCCAATGTGAACGGTGACTTCCTGAGCGTCTAATGTGCTGGCGAGCATTAGTGGTCCGACCACTAGTTGGGTGTAATTGCTGTGAGACAACCATATTACTCCATTTTCAGGTATCTTAATGGTTTCTCCGCGAGTGACATGGCTGAGGTGCTTTTGCTTGGAGACCACGGCTTTGGGCTCTGCGGTTCGAATTAGCACTCCTTGCGCGGTGGTGTACACGTCGGTATGGTTGACCATTGGTCCTACCAATGCGCTGTTCCTGTATATGCGGCGCGTGTCATCGGGGGAGTCTTCGCCCATAATGATCCAATCCTAACAGCGTGAAGTATGGTCGGTGGCCAAAGTGTGAACTTCGCAAAAATCAATGCCAGGTCGCGTGTTGCATTCGTGCAGGTTCAACACCTCATATCGTGCCTGTTCAACTCGTGTGGCATATTCTGGCAGAGGTAGTCTCATATGTGCTGCGGCGCTCCGGTACATTCCAACCGACGTTGTAGATTCGAAAATAAGGCCGGACGTCGTCCGACGTGACTAGCGGTACCCTTAAGATAAACGCAAACTTGAACGTGCCCAGGTCAATGTGCACTGGGTAGATTTGCCCAAACTGGTAAGCTAGCGCCGGCTCACGTATTAGTATGGTTTGTCCTATTTTGGATACTTTTCGAATAGACGCTTTAGTGTCGCAGCATCCACCACCTTTGGTGATAGCTGTCCGCTCATCATGGCTTCCATAACGGCGTCGACCGAAGAGCGCAGACTAGTGCGAAACATGTGGTTTACCAATTCGCGGTGTACCTCTGTCACATAATGTTGTTCCTGGCACCTAACCTGTTCTATCATGCCAACCACTTCCTGCATTTCATGGTGCAAGAAGGAATAAAGCTCTTCGTTAGCGCGTGTTAATTTCGAAATTGCTCGCGAGTTGCCCTGGGCCACACTGTAAGTGTTTCGCATTTCCTTGGATAATGCTATCACCTGTTTATTCAGGTCCTTTAGGTGCACTGGATTTGTAAAAGCTACCCCTACTCCTAAAAATCCTGTAACTACGCCAGCAGCTCCGGCTAGGGCAGCAAGAAATCGTTTCTTACGGGCCTTGGGCTCTTCACAAAAATGAACGTTCGCTTCGCAATATTCGCGCATTAGAGCCATATAATAACTTGTATTTAGCACACCCTGATATGTGCTCCTTAGTTCTTGCTCCAACTCTTGAATTTTGCGTTGTAAGTCCGGCATGGTAGTACAATTCGGGTTGGGGCAACAGTTCCCCAGGCATGGTTTACCCCTGGGGGTGTAGACACACCACGCCTTTCCGGTTGCTTGCCTGCTCGGTTGTAATCCATCTAGAGACAATCTTAAAACGATCGGTAGAAAAGTGGATCGCGCGGCGGTTATTACCAGACCCTGTGGTTCGATTAGAGTTCCCACTTGTTGGTTAACCATGGCCCCCAAGCGTGCTACCTGGTCCGAAAATGGCGTGGCGATTGCCTGGGTTTGACCCATTTGTTGGACGATAAGCAGGAAAATTACTAATCCCGCGAATTTAACCCCCCGGCTCCACAATTCTGCAGCTGCTGCATATTGTCGGCTTAGTCTGTTTGGGAAGGGCCGTACCGACCTGGTCAGTATTGTTCGGCCTCCGTCGGTTGCGTCAACATCCGGTTCGTCCTCGAGATCGTCACTGTCCGAAAGTGGGTCGAGGTCAGAAACCACGTCGTCTGAGTCGAGCGTCGCGATAGCGGACATGTAGAACTCGTCCTCGCTCATGTCACTGGGCGCTGTACTCAACTCGCTCTCAAGCTCCTCCTCGTCGATGAATGTTATGTCCGCGTCCGGGTTGACAATCGAACCTGCGTCCATGTCGTCGTTCGGGTCAATTTGCCAAATGTTTTGCGCAGGCTGACGCAACCATAATAGTCTCAAGTATAGCAGTTCTTCGCGTTTCTGCACACTGTCTACTTGCTTAAAAATAGCATTCGCTATGACTGCATATACGATGTGGTCAATTGACAGCACCGGTGCAATGGGACCGGATTCGCCATTTTCAGTAACGAGGTAGTCCAGCAAGTATGGTGCACTGGTCACAGTTTCTAACCATTCCAAATTGGCTTCACTGTATGCGGTCAACTCAGGAGCTGTGTGCAACCCATATGTACGACTTGGCTGGATGGTGATAGTTCCATTACGTCGGACTATGCCGTATTCGGCAGACAAATTCCCCGTATAGTCCCACTCGCCGTGATACGTGACAAAAGTGCAACCACGAGTGGGCATAAAATTGTTGTTGTGTTGTCCCTCGCACGCCTGGCATGTCTGAAGGATAGGAATCTGAGAACGGTATATTTCAGTAATGGCCTCGGTAATACTCCTTGAGTTCAACACCCGGGCAACTAATTCCAGCAAGCCCTCAAGGTGTCTCACCATGCTACTGCTGACATGGATTCCGGCCATAGTGTGCAAGAACGGAGATGCGAACGCTAACAGCCCGGACACAACGGCAGCGTCCCGCCGTCGCTCCAGTGGGGCCGTTCCAGCCGCCCGAGCTCTGAGCAACTGGTGGGCATGGCATATCCGCTCCGACACAGCGATGACTCTTCGATAGAATACGGCCCTGGCGAGCACCTGTTCTCTTACTGGGCGTAGGCGAGGGGTATGAACGAATAGCGGGGCACCTTTCCAGGTCCCAAAGTTATAATCGTGGGTGCGAATTCGGAGTCCGGTCCCAATAGTATTAATCGTTCCTCGTTGGGCAATCCCTGCAGAGTTAAGGGCTCTACCTTTTCTTCAGTAGGACCCTTGGAAAATATCTTTCTTAGTGCGAGATCAAGAGTATGTTGTGTATTAGTTCGCGAGCTTAGTGGAGGCGTGGCCTGTTCAGCTTGTGTTATTGGATCGTCATTAAGTTCTGTAGTGGGGTTTGCATCAATGAGGTTCCAAAACGGTCTAGTTCGCAATGATCTAGGTGTAGCCAGGGTCTGCTCAATTATGTCCATCAGGTTGACCGGCAATCCGGTTCTCCCATATCCGATTTCGTTCAATATTTCTTTACTTAGGTAACAGGTCACTGTCTCTGGTTGTGCTGCTAATTGTTCCACAATTCGGTTACTTGTTCGGGCATTTATGTCCACTTCGGGTACCATAGGTGTCACAATCATAATATTCGAGCTTAAGCTAGCAGTTATTGGTTCCTCTAGTTCACTGTTAAGTTTTGCTTGTTTTTTCGGTTCGGCATGAAATTCCATTGGTTCAATCGATTCCACTTCCTCGTCCCTACCGCTCAAGATTGGGTTCATTGTCGCTTGACTATCATGATCAACTACGTCAGAAATAATTTCGGCACTCGGCTCAGTTTTGTCTCCATGTGGCTCGGAACCCGTTTCACTCACAAGCAGCACAGCTTCTCCTCCCGGTTCTTCACACACGCTGGAGGCATCGGTTCCGGCCGACTCACATTCGAACGCATACATGCTCACCTGCCGGTTGGATTGACTATGCCACGACAGACTCAAACCGCAGTTTCCGACCTGGTCAGATCCCACGGCCCCTACACTTAGGGATCGGGCTCTACACGAGTTTGATCCTACATATAAATTACAATTTTGAACGGAGCTCGGGCCATCGAGACGGCTCACTTCCCAACGCCTCCCTTCTCCTGGCCAGTGTCCTCTACGGTCTTCCCCGGCCTCTAAAGAATCTAGGGTACACATACGCTCTCGAATTTTGAACGGAGTTAGGACAATCGGGCTGACCCGTTTCCCGAAGGTCTCCATCGCACCTGACCAGTGTCCTTTACGGTCTTCCCCGGTCGGTTTAAACGCTACAGGGGCCTCACACGGCCGCCCTAAGTTGGTGGGAGCCAGTTTAGTATCGGATGCATCCACTCGGTTCCTTGGTTCATTTAGTTCCCTTGGTTCTCGGTTCCCTT
>JASANE010002413.1:0-14149 GCA_030248225.1 Trileptium ribeirensis | reverse complement strand
AATCTCCTATAGCTAGTCCAAATCCAAAACGCAAATCCACCACGAATTAGGAGGTCGGATTCTACTGCTGCCTTGCCGAACGCAGCATCATACCTGTGCCCCTCACTCCCCATGCACTGGCCTAACGGCTAACAGTATAAGTAAGTGCTGCTTCCTGCTAATCCGATAATGAAACAAAATATATTGTGGATGCGCAAAACATATGATTACATAACGAAAATAAACGCCGGGGATGTCGACTACAGGAGCCTTGTAAGTACTCCAAAGATGAGCAGAGATAGCTCAGTCGCAAAAGCGCCTCATTGCAGATAAAAATGCGGGCGTTCGTGAGTTCAAAACCTTTGCCAGCTTAACTTTTCGGCGGCTGCTTTTCTATCGAAGGACCAATTTCAAAATATGGTAATAACTACAGATTGCATACAATAATAGTAGTAGCTATACATCGGCACAGTTATCGGTTAAACGAAATTTTTTCGGTTAACCGCTTAGTGAAGGAAAACCGCCAGGTTAACCGGTTTATATAATAAACATCCTATCTTCGACTTCACTCCTATGGAAGGACCAATTTCAAAATGCATATAATAGTAATAACTATAGATTGCATACAATAATAGTAGTAGCTATAGATGGGCACAGTTAGCGGTCAAATAAAATTTTTTCGGTTAACCACTTAGTGAAAAAACAAACCAGTTAGCCGGTTTTTTAATATAATCAACATCTACAAAAAATTTTTACTCTTTAACCAGCAGCTACGTAACGTGACTAAAATTTCTCTCTAACTAATAGCTATGCAATTAAATAGTTAATTAACCTTCATATTGCACAAGTTATATTTGAACTTGTACAAGTCCCTCTAGAGCACAATGCGTTACTAAAGTTGCTCCTACTTTCAATCACCCGGGTGCCGAAGAGTTCTCTCATGGCGGCGAACATGGCTGTGTGAAGACCCGAAGATTGCTTTAGGGTCAAGCGTACTGTAACCATTCATGATCTTGAACGTGTTGACAAGGTCGACAATAGATCGTTCGTTGGGACGTTCTCCAAGCGAGAGACTTTGACCCTCTGGACGAACCTGACCGTGTTGAGACAACGGCGTTATATCCGTTCGCATATTGTGGCGACCACGCGATGCCAGGGTATTCAAGAATTGCTTGGACTAAAGAGTTTGTAGATGGGTGAAATGATCTAACAGGTTTCCATCCGTGATCACGTCGTTCAGCACGACGCGTCGCGCTAGACCGTCGCGTTGGTTATCGCAAATGCAGCCATTTGCAGAAAGAAAAATCAATGGCGTTTTATATTATGAACCGTTCAAGCATTTCTGCCACGATCGAAGTCAGTGAGATGGGCCGAGATGTCACAATCAGCTGTGTTTACTATATTCGGAAAAACAAGGTTTGTGTTAGTCAAGTCAGTCAGTAGTTTGCCATTTTCAAGAGCCCTACAAAACTAGATGATGGGCAAAGCGAACTGATCTGCACAATGCTTTAAGATAACCATGTACATCGTCCGCGCCTAGTGACTTCCAAGCATCGAGCGTTATTACCTTTACTACATTCCCAACGGTTGGAAATATAGCAAAGGTAATGACGGCGAAAGTGAGGCTGAGGTGTGTAAGTTCTGTGCATGCTATGCCGTTCTCGGTATACTGAAAGCGGAAGCCTAAGCCTTTGCTTAAGCTAAAGCCTTTATATGAAGCATACGCTCCCAAACGCTAATTCAGGAGCGATTGTCCCGAACTCCAAACAATAAGCTGTTCTTTTTAAACACATAACGCTACACCCCTCAGCTGTACTTATTTAATAGACAGGCGCGGTTATCTGTTAACCGAAAATTTTCCGGTTAACCGGTTGTAAAAAACCGTCAGGTTAACAGGTTTTTGAAATAACTAGTTTAACCGGATGGCCAACTGCTTGCATAGTGAAATAATACAATCACATAACTGTTTTCATGAAATACAGTGTGACTCAACAGGGGCGTTAGGGAGACAGCGCTTTATCGGAAATTTTGGAAAACCATGCTTTATACTCGACTAGTCGCTCCCTTGGATAATGAATGTTCGTTTCTCGTAGTAGTTACATGTGAGAAGTTGGGCTCGAGATTCGGCTCATCTTGGTTAGGCTCGAGCCCTACTTATTATCTCCAACTCCTGTTTTCGTTCTAAGCTGAGACGAGTAGGGCCGGCCATACCCTGCGCTTAGCTCAGCTGAGCGGAGCTTTGCCGGAAACGCTTGAGGTGGCTCGGCTCGCTCGGCTCTTACAATAATGACAAGAGCCATACATACCGGCAGGGTGGGGTAGTGGGTAACCCCCTGAGGTCCGGACTTCAAGGGGTTACCCCCACCCCCCCCCCCGAAGGGGGGCTTGGCGGCTCGACGAGCTTCGAAGTAGTTCCTGAGTGCAAAAACTTTCGCAAATTCCGCCTGCTTGTTGCTTGAGGTGCATGTGCGGCCGCAAATTTGTGGAAAGCTTTTTTGTTCATGACGTCATTCCCTGAAGTAAAAGTTAATCGAATTAATAATTATATTTATTTATATACTAACTAGATATTTAGACATTGAATTTTTGCTATGGTCCACGGTGGATTAATCACGAACTCAATAGGTGAAATTGACCTCATAGGCGAAAAATATGGCCGCAAAGACCAAGAAAAGGTCATGACGACCGACCCCCTAGGAAAATTTAGACGGCTAGGGAGGGGGTCACCCCCCTGGGAAGGCCGCGACCCCTCCCACCGTGGTGGCGTCTACCCCCATGGCATGACCGACCGCCGGCGTGTATGACAAAAGCTCCAAAGTGGCTTTCGTCTATGCATTAGCTTATACATGTTTTAAGAGATTAACTTATTAAACTTTTACTCGCTTTTCGGCATTCCCCATGACCGCTGTTAGTTGAGCGTTGAATCAATTAATTAACTCTTTGGTTCTTCAAGTGACACATTTGTCATTGCATGCGTTGCAACACGATGCACGACTCGCGTTAGTGTTGAAGCGTGCGTTTTCGCATGTGTTGTTGTCCGCTCGCTTTGTGATATTTCTTATGGGACCGAGCAACAGCTCCCTGATTGCGTATTGGATAGCGTAATAGGCTCGAAGAAAATCGATCCAGCTTCAGTCCGTCACAGCGGCAAAAATTGGCTCATGCCTGTTCGAAATGCACAATAGTAAGAAGAAAAGGATCTCGCTTTATTTATGCTTTTTAGTTCCTAAATTGACACATTTGAGAACGCGTGCGTTGCAATGCGATGCACTCACCGAGTTTCTTGTGCAGTGTGCGTTTGTGTGGGTGTTGTTGTTCTCGCTCGTTTTGTGAGGTTCCTTAAGTAACCGAGTAACAGCTCCCAAATTTAATAGCTGCTAGCGTACAAGGCTCCCTCCAAAACGATTTAGGTTCAGTCCGTCACTTCGGCAAAATTTCACTCGAGACTGTACGAAATACACATTAGTTTGTGAAAGAAACATTCGTTAGAAAAATATAATTTTATATTCGAATATCGGTTTAGCCAGATATATACCCGCGTCGAAGCTATCAAGACTTGATCCCATCTAATGAAAACTCGTCCCACTCCACCTCCAAGAATACTGTTAACCTATCAATCTTGATATTAAAACTGGAGCTTTGGGCTTTCTCCGTATACACTACGACATGAAAGAGGTTCCAATGAAGTATATCGTTTTAGTGATGTTGTCTTTTTAGTATCTTTGATCTGCCTATAAAATTCACGTAAGGCGTTTGTTTAATCGTTGGCATATGTGTAGAGCCATTATGTATTGCATAAATGGTCACTGCTCGTTCGAAACTTGTTTGTTGTTCGTTAGAAAAATATAATTTTATATTCGAATATCGGTTTAGCCAGATATATACCCGCGTCGAAGCTATCAAGACTTGATCCCGTCTAATGAAAACTCGTCCCACTCCACCTCCGAGAATACTGTTAACCTATCAATCTTTATATTAAAACTAGAGCTTTGGGCTTTCTCCGTATATACTACGCCATGAAAGAGGTTCCAATGAAGGATAGCGTTTAGTGATGTTGTCTTTTTAGTATCTTTGATCTGCCTATGAAAATTCACGTAAGGCGTTTGTTTAATCGTTGGCATATGTGTAGAGCCATTATGTATTGCAGAAATGGTCACTGCTCGTTCGAAACTTGTTTGTTGTTCGTTGGAAAAATATATTTTTATATTCAAATATCGGTTTTGCCAGATATATACTATAAAACCATGTTAAAAAATCATGTTATTATATTGAATGTACCTGCCCTGCAGTTAAATTACGATTTGATATTTGGGCATGCATGAGATTTTATATTGTTTTAAATGACGCTTTAAATAAGTGGGACACCGCGAAGGTGCATAGGGTTTTGTGCTGTAAAATTTTAGGTGTGCGCCTATATTCAGTTTTGGTCTACGCAGGCCTGACCTTATCTCATTTTTTGCAAACTGTAACGGCCTCAAATGCGCAAACCAACATTTGTTATATATAATATACACTCGTGTAGACATTTCTACATGCAACTTCATCACGCCTAATTTGATATCACAAGCTTTTCGAACCAAGCCGAGCCAAGAGAAATTGTTTACGAGCCCAGCCGAACAACAAATAGTAGAGCCAGGCCACGCCAGGCCACAGCAGGGTCGAACCGAGTGGAGACTAAAAAATTTCGGGTCTTTCTCGCCACTAGTAAGGAGTAACCTGTTTGGCTAAAGTATTTGTTTCGATAAACAATGGCGACCTTGAGCTTCGGGCGTCAACTAGTCTGCTTTGCACGTACTAGACTGAATTATTGAACATGGAAAAAAGGACGTTGTAGTATTTCGCAGGCTTGGGTATACGTTAGCAATATAAGATTGGAATTTCAACCAACACGGGTAATGTTGTGTCTCTAAACCCAGTCGTTTTGATTTACCTATGGGGATACAAGCATTCCACAAAGCGGAATTTGATAATAGCGTTTGGCCAAATTGCATGAGACTTCGTGACAAAAGTGTACAACTTCAGCAACTCTGGTAAAGCTGTATCAGAAAGTAAACCTTTTAGATTACATTTATGTGCAATTCCGCGTTTCACCGAACACAAGGAAATATTTATTTTACGGATTCCTCAAATTGTTCGACATACGATAGCAAAATTTACGAAACGTCAACAGCAGTAGTAAATTTGAATCTAGAAAACAGAGATTTCTGTCAACATGTGCCTGTACAACGGTGCCAACATGGTGAATTTGATATTGCACTTCCGCATATGAAACATACACTTTCACGTATTAAAACATTCAAAAAAATCCAACATGTCGAATCTGCCGCAGCAAGCTTAATAATTTTGTGCTAATCTAATCTAAATCTAATTCAGTTTTCTCATCTATTTCAAAGTATTTTAAAACATAAAACATGTATCAACACTTAACCGGCCTCCCCGAGACTTTGCTTTCGTAGACCAGCGTGGACGTCCAAGCATTGAAACCTTGGTACTATAAATTCTTTTCAATATGGCTGCTATTTCTGCATGGAACACACATTTTAGACTACCTTGCTCATTCACACAAAGGAAGCTTTATATTTAAGGCTAGGCATTTTACATATATTTCTGCAATGAAACTTATAATTTCCGATTAACACTATCAGAACAACCAAAACTTGTCTTCCCTTTGTACTTTCATTTTTGTGCATTAGTGCCAATATTCAAACGCGGGGAAAGTAATAGTACGCTCTTATAATTTTTCATATATTTTGGCGGTTCAATAAGTGAACCTTTTTAAATTAAATTTGGTATTCAACGCGGGCGGTGCACACTTCGATCGTTCCACCACACGTGCCCTTGTGAATTATGTCAGAAAAGAAAAATATATTTATCTGCCCTCGAGTGGTTAATCCTTGGCCCACCTAGCGAACTCCGTGCCCTCCGTGGGGCTTTTCTGGCTACACCCCTGCATGTTAAACACAAAACATAAATATCGTATACAAGATGAGTTTACAAGGTTACTTTGGTGTTTAGAAGCATAGGTGTGCATGGAAAAGAGGCATATGCCAAAATTGGTGGTGATATCCCTGGTTATAGCTATCCTGCGGCGCTGTATATAATATAAGAAGTATATAATATGTGTTTACTTCGTGAATACATGTACGTGATCACATATACACATACAAACCTACTCAGCATAATTATATTCCTAATTAGGTAGTGGGCATTGTATCTATTATATATGCACCGTAGATCGGATTACAGTATACTATGCAGCATACAAAGAACGGAAACACAATTATTGTTGAATTATTCCTGCGCTATGTTTCTCTACAATTACTTTTGCGTCGAAACAACATAATCCAAACAATTGTAATCATATTGCAAGGCAACCAGTCAGTAAGAATTGAACAATTAGGAACAATCATTTAATTATGCCAAATAAAATCAGTTTTTTTATCAGCCTTTTGCACGCCGTTCTCAGAATTGCACTTCACTTTGACAATTTTTTCTTCACGGTTGTGTTCAACATATCGTAGTCGTGTGTTGTACAAATCTTTGAATGCAGGGTATGTTATGCCACAGCTTTTACACGTTACCGCCCAAATTAAACGTAAACGTTAATTGCAATATTACTTCTCATTTCGCCACTCCGCTCAATTTGATAACTCCATGATAATATTTATAATATATACTTTAGTTGCGTTAACTTTCCACTACATACTTACTGTTTTATATTGTTATTGTATTTAACATTTGACCGTAATTTTTGTTTTTCCTGTTTCATTTCATTTCACTCATTTTTTTACATTATGAATAAATTTTATATGCATGTAATTAATTATCATTTTATACTTTTTCTTATCGCTAATATACAAATATTTCAAAGAAATGGCTCCGTATCTGTTAATGCTTTGAAGCGGCAACCTTCATACCATATTCAACAACAGCAACAAGCAAACAGCTATAACAGTAATAATAATTTCGGACCTCCTTTGCAATATAAAGTACAATGTAAGTGGAAACGTATTGCAGCTTTACACGAACCAAATACTATCATCACTTCTTAGAATAGGTGGTCGGAGTTCCGTAGGGTTTAGATGTTCTCGGCGGGTGACGGGGGTAAATTTTTTAAACTTTCAGGAACTCATAATTTTTCGCAATTTCGCTAAGATTTTTTAACAATTTTTTCAATTTCTATGCAATTTCTGCTAAAGCTTTCATCGATTTTTGCCAATTTGTGCCGTTTTTTTGCCACATTTTCCTACGTTTGTCAATTTCCGCTAAAAAAATTTTCCGGGCAGGGGTGGGAGGCAAAGGGGAGTCTTCAGAAGGGTAGATTTGGCTTGATGGGGATCCAACCCTTTGAGGAGTAAACCCCCTGTCGACACATATGGCTATTGGCATGTTAAATGTATTTTAATTACTTACCTGACCTTTAAATAATAATTAGACGTACCAAATGTTATCATATCATGCTAACATGTTGAGTATTTGCTAATGAATACTTCTTTTAGGCTGGAAAGTATTCTTTACATAGGTCTAATGCTATCATCTCATTTTTAACATGTTAAATGTTTGCTAATTAGCTGGCTGGAAAATAATCCTTTACACAGATCAAATGCTATCATTTCGGTTTTATCATACGATATGTTTCACAATGAATGCTTAGTTACCTGGCCGGAACATAGTCCGTGCACGAACAAAACACTTATCTCAATTTTAATTAGATGCTGCACTGAGACCATAGGGTTGGTAGCCTTAATTTAATATTACTTAAGATAAATTACTTTAACCTTTAAAGCGTGTTCACACGCTCAAACTTTTTTCTCATGTTTTGATCAAAATTTTAGCTCAATTTGCTCTTTTTAGATCAAAAGCATCTTTTTTGCGTTTTTGGTACGTTTAAAAGTGTGAAAACTGTTCAACTTTTCTAGAATATTCCTGTAGCCAATCATGGACAAGATGTATTACCTGGAAAGGTAGAGCTCAAATTTTCCTTTAGAAATCACCGTCAAATTTTGATGAAATTTTGAGCTCAAAATCTGAGAAAAAAGTTTGAGTGCGTAAACATGCTTTAACACTTACTGTCCCCAAATGGACACAGCTCAACCAGCGAACTGTTGTGTTCACAAAGCCTATCGCACATTTCTGCACGTTCGTTGTTATTCGTTCGCTTTGTGAGATTCTTAAAGGAACCGAGCATCAGTTTCTACGTAGCTCAGTGGTGTACGCCAGTTTAGCAAAACAACCCAAGATGTCTCAGGGGGCAACATTTTCCCCATTCTCCCTATTCTTGCCTCATACATTTTTTATTTTCTGCAATTTTTCCACTTAATGTCAATTTTCGCAGATATCTCCATCAAATCTTTCCGTACAACCGCTGATTCGATCTGCCGCTGACTTCATTAGGATATCCATAACCATGTAGTGGCGACTGACATTAGACCTTATTCTCTAAACACAGGTGTTACTGAGGGCATCTAGCTATTCGAATAACATCTCGTAATATGACATAGTCCGTTTAGCCAGTGAATTCAATGTAGTGTAACGTTGTGGTCGTACTTCATAATCGTGTACATGTTTGTGATTAAAGTAATGTCGCAACATATCGTAAGATAGCTCCAAATGCACGCCTTTCTGCGTAGTACAAAGCTTAACAACACTTCATGTTTTATTCTTTATTATCCCTGGTAACTTATATTACAAAGTGATTGAGTTGCGAAATTTTATTAGTTATAGCTTCTAGCCTTGAATGTGGCGTTATTTTTTAAGTAACCCTTCCATGCCCAATTAATCCGCCCAATATTCAATAAACAGAAGACGGCACTTGGAGGTGAACTTAGACTGTATGATAACACGCCAAACCACTGAGTTATGAATTGTTTCTTAAAAACATATAGTCCGCACGAATAACGACACAATGTGTAAACAAATACAACTGATAAACTTGGTGCAACACTTTGATGTGTACCTTGATGTAATTATGAATGGTTAGACTTTGACATGAAAGGGCTTATAAATTTATGCATTACGCAATTCCACTGTTTTGTGAGACGTCGATAGACGTCGGTATAGAAGTTCGCAACAACGAGGTTAATTTATTCAATATTTAGTTATAAAATATATATATAGATCGTTCGGTTTGTCGCAACGCATGCTTCTGCATCATTGTAAAATGTGAACAGAAAAGCATTTTAAGAGGACAGACATCCAAAATATGAATTTTTAAACATGTATTCTGTCACACCAGGGCCGGTTTGCACACTCGACATTGTATTGATTAGTGCTGGGCACCGGCGAGATTTTTTGTTGGCCTGTAGGCCGCCAGCGGGCCGTGAAATTTCGGCAAGCCGGTAAATCAGCCGACCGGAAAAACGATTGATTAGCAACATTTCCGGCTGGTATCCAACAGTACGGCCGATGGACCACTGCAAGATTAAATGTGTAAAATTTTACGTGATCTTTTTTCAAAATCTAAATTTAGTGCTGATTATGCACAAAATGTCTACTTCACAACTACGTGTAAAACCACAATGCCCTTTACGATGCAGTTCTTATTATAGCGTAAGAACAAATACTTATTAAGCCAAGCAGCATCGAAAACAGCTCACATTTAAAACAACGCTTATACCGTCCATTGCTACCTGGCGGAATAAACGTAAAAGTAGATATTGCTTTACGCTAATGTTATTAGCATATTTGTTGCATACACGTGGTAAAACCCGAGACCTTTTCTCTTGGTAGGCGAACTTCAGCGGTCGTTTTGAGAAGTATCCCGAGATATTTCACTGTCGACAATACTAACATATGTATACAATGCTTACACAAACAAGCGCCCAAGTATGAACACATTCCTATCTCCAAGTGTGGTTTATCTGTTTCTAAAACATGTGCGCCAGTACATCAATATACTACAGATTATGTCCAATAGTGCAAACTTATGATTGAATGATAATCAAACACCAAGTCTACCGCTTATATACTATTCTAACGGCAATGACGACCTGAGTAAAATCAGCGTAATTACGGGTAAACGACTTAGGCTTAGACTATGGCTTAGGTTGAACCTTAGGTGTGTTCGACATCGGCCGTAGTTTTTGGCCGGCCGTGCATTTTTGCGTCCGGCCGAAGCCGGTAAGACCGTCGGCCTACCCGACCGAAAGCCGGCGGTTGAGGAGAAGCTAGGCCGGTGGGCCGCGGCCTTTTCTGTTCGGTGCCAAAACACTAGTATTGATAATCAATTATCATAGCCAAGTGCAGTCCAATTAATGTTTCATACATATACTTGGTTTATTTTGTGCTTTAAGGGGCACCAGTTGAAGCGATGGCGACGTTCGACGAAATAGGCCGAGACATTCGAGATATATCAGCACACCGAAAAATCAAGGGTAGCATTATTTTTTGCCTAAGACATCTACAGCCAATTACCAAATCGAGCTATTCTACAAGAATGATATATATGAGATACGCAAACAATGTACCGCCGAATCGATGTGCTGCGGCAATAACCGCAACTACCACCAATCCGACAACTGAAAATGGTCCAACAATAATCCCAATTACTACGGTAGATCCTGTAACAGAGCTTCCACTAGAAACATCCGTACCACCTTTTGATTTTGACGATTTCAGTGCTATAAAAGGATTGAAAGCGAAATCGAGACGTAAAGAGCAAAAAAATTTAAATCGAAAAAATTCTAAAAGGCCAAAAAAAGAAAATAACAGATACAAAAAAGGGAAAGCGATAAAAAGAACTACTGGTAGATTGTCTAAAAGTGTAAGAATGAAATCAACCGGGAAGCGGAAGAAAAACACTGCTATATTACTTGACTCTCCTATAGAGTTATTAACCACAACTGCTGAGACTATGACTGATCCTTCCGGCGAAACTGTGACTACCCAGGAACCAACATCGGCAACTTTGTCAACTGCTGAAATATTAATTACAGTAACACCGACACACCAAACATCGAAACCCAAAACACCTACAACTGAAATCACTACAGATGAAACTATGACAACTGAAGCAGTAACAACAACGAGATCAACAGAGTCAACAACAACTGAAACTATAACCACAACTACAACTGCTACAACTACCACGATACCGCCTAAAATGTATCCACCGGTTGACGTTTTATTGGACTTAATGTTTTTAGAGTTTCCGCAAACGTTCGCTACCAAAAGTGCGTTGGTCGGAGTAACGATACGTGAAGCAGGCGGGGAATTCGATGCGCAATGCCAAAACGTCGATGACCAAAAGATCATTCATGATTTCGGTTAGTTTAGCGTTAGTGGATGTCCTGGGCAACACAATATTTCTTATGTAAAAAATAGATGTATTCTGATCAGTTGACTTCATTCGTGAAAATTTTGAACTTCCATTCGTGAAAATTTTGAGCGGGTCAGCGCCAACATTAAAACCTAATTTTCTTTTTAGATTTCTGTAAATCGCAAACAAGATGAAAATAGCTAATTAATTCTGCAGCTACAGTGAATCATTGAGGATCTATTTTTGCATTTAGGTGCAGTAGGATGGTTCATTGTTCGACCGTTGTATTCCTAAATGTTCGAATCTTATTCAAGCTTTAAACATTAATACATATTGTTGCTTTAACCAAAGCAGTAGATTTTATAATTTATTCCGTTGTTGCTGGGTGACTTCTATGTGAACTGGAAAACTTCTTCATAAATCTTTATACTATTTTTAGGGGCTAAACATACTGTAAAAATGCATGGAGTAGCATTACCACTTCTGTTCGAAATGGTGTTTCTAAAAGTGTAACAAGTTATGGGTTGTATCTGCCAATTCGTATATATAAATATCTGCTTGTGTTTTGAGCCTTTTCAAGCAAGGAATTTAAATGTAAAACATGTTAAAACTAGGCCTTAGTGGAAAGCGGTAATGTGATCAAGGATTCGTCTTTAGTAACGCTACAGATACGGCTTTTACTGCCGTTAGAAACAATTTTTGGACACAATTTGAGCATTTTTCAAATTTCAACCCAAGAATGGGCTATAAAATCATAGTGGCAATTTTGTTTCAAATTCGGTTTAGCCGTTAAAAGTAAAAAATATTTGACCAACTAAACCAAGTTATAATTTTAAGAATGGGCACTAACCATAGGGCACCGATTTTTTAGCAGAAGGAAGCGAACATATCACAGACTGCCAGGCGGCCCAGGCTTCTATTTGAAGAAGACAGCAAAAAACAATTTTTGAAAATATCTAATAATATTTTCGAAATATCACAAGGCGTAATCTGTATGACTAGGTTACCTACCAATTTCGTATAATTCCAATATAAACATTGTTAAATGTAGAAGCGACTTGTTGATTTCAATCCTACACTGAACGCAAAGCGTCTGATAAGTTCGAAAAAGCTTGGCTCCAATGATGGAAAGTAAATTTTGGGTGAAATGTATGAATGTGATTCGGTTTTGTTATTCTTCATTGAAAAGTCTTACAGCAGTTTGTCGTATTGATAGCGGGTTACACCAGTGTCGAAATTTCAGGCTTTTTCTAAGAAAGAGAAATGTCACTTTTTGTGAGAAAATTATTGCCTTCCGAAACTTCTACTCGCAGTCCTTACGGATATATTTTCTAGGTTTTTCGTCGTAAACCTTTGAGAACAAAACAGAAAAGGGCGGCTTCAGACAGAGGAATAACCTAAAATACATAGGACATGAAATTACCATTCGAATGTAAGCATAATCGTTTGGGTTGATTCATATTGCCTTATCCTAAATTCACTTGATCAAACACCATCATCAGAATTATCTATTAACATTTTTGAACCGTGCATTGAATACAATGTCCTAGACTAAAAATTAGACCCATGAATAATAAATATATTAATGTTAGGCTTGATTTATGCAGCAAACTCGCCTGGTCAGCACGCATCACCAGAAACTTCTATCATACATCACGATAAATAATACATTGCCTGAGAAAACTCCAAAACATTGTCACAACATGACGCCTGTAAAAAAGAACGCGACATCAACGAGTACAATGAAGAATCTAGCTTTTAAACTGATTAAAAATTGATTTTGTCAAGATAACGCTAGCTGAATCTGGGTTGGCCACGATGCTTTTTGTCGCACTCGACGGGCTGTTATATTGTTTTCGATTGAATGTAGATAGCTAAATAAATCCACAATCCACTGCATACAAATCTTTAATACGCAAAAACAACGTATAACAAGCTACCCTGTCGGAAACACATACTATGTGTCAAGAACTTTGCGTTTGAAAACGAAAAAGCTTTCTTCTTAAAAGAAAAATGTCACAGCAGTCATACTGCTATGAACAATAGAATTTATGCGCCTGGACTACATGTAATTATTTAAATATAAACTTTACGACGGTTCAGCATAATATATGGTGTTTGAAACATGTTAAATTATTTGACTTCAGCGTTTGCGAATATGCTATCTATAAAATTGCAAGAATTAATTCAGACCTGGTAAAGTTGATAATATAATTTTCGATGTCATCAATTCTCGGAATTCCTAAATGTTTTCATCTCAATTGTAGTCAACAAATCTGAGACGTTTTTTTTGAGAAGTCATTTTTGCCTGACATGCAGACTCCAGCGGTCGGATCTGAAAAGGGTTTTATGACTATAACAGATACGTGCAGTGCAGTGCAATTAAAGCTTTAATGCACACTCTGACAGAAGGTGAAATCAATGTCACAGCCTGGCGGCTGTGACAATAATCTTCCAAAATCTTGAAGTGTGAGTGAATATGGGATATAGCTATTAATAATGATAATACTGCATACATACGAGAGTGGTTTAAATTGTAGACGCGGGCCTTCTTGCCGAAACGATCGGCAAATGCCTTAACGATACAAGACTAGTCTTCATTTGCGCAGGACGCTATTCAGAAATGAGGGAGGCGCACTCAAAAAGAGGGTGGTTCTAGGCAAAAATTGCGTGAGCCAAGTAGCGGAGACATAGAGGAGCAAATACGAAGTAACACAAACTTACATAGGTAAGCTGAATTGTTCTACAGGGAAAATTTAGGAAGGTAACAATGTGTTGGAGTCATGCAGAACGTCGTTATATATATCGAAAGGTGGTCACAAAATTGCCAGTTAAGTGTTATCTGTATAAAATGTCAAATGCTACACTTAGGTCTTAAAAATCTATGGTGTCAGTACAAATTGTTCTACAAGC
>JASANE010002410.1:0-13627 GCA_030248225.1 Trileptium ribeirensis | reverse complement strand
TTGTTACTTCGTTCAGTTACGTATTGCTGTAGTGTTGGCGGTGTTGTCAATAAAAGAGCTAATATATAGTATAGTTGTAAAATTACCCTCTGTTTTGTAGTCCGGTTTGTTCCGTGACGATCACAAGGTGATGCATGCATTATGTGTGATTACTTATATGTGAAAAGCCCAGTTTGAAATTCTGTATATGATCATAGGTATGCTATGAAGCATTTCGGCAGTCTAATACCTCAATCGAGTTATTTTGCAACTGTATTATTATACTATATTACTGAACCTTACAGTAATTTAACATAGCACGTAGGGCTCGGAGGCAGATGAAGTTGAATAGGTTTGGGCAAGTGTGGATGAACATGAATAGATTAGCAATTCGTCGTTTATAACATCTAGGTATGGGCGTAGATAGAGTTTGCTAAAACATACCTTCGTATACATCTTGGAGATTGTGCACATTCAAAATTCTTTGAAGAGTAGGAGTGCCAGACATCAGAACGCCAGAAAGTAATGAGATGGCAGGCACAATAGGCAACTATTATGATTGTTTTTACTGTGGTTTTGACTTGCGCTAGTCGATAAAGTCATGAAAATATTTTTCCAATGCTAGTTAATATAGTTAGATATCGCTATTAATATTCCGATATATGGCGGTATACAATACATTACAGCAAAAGAAGCCTTTCGTCTACTCATTTTTGTGGCTCATAACGTATACTCTCATATACAACAACCTAAATATCAAATGAGAAATATGAAAAACAAATATCGATCTTTGCGGTCCCCAAAGACCGAAGTTAAGTATTTACAGTTGCTGTCTCCTAGCCGCGTCAAACTTCTTTCAACGTACTTTAAATATTCCTACAATTATAACAAATCACTAATTTATATGTAATATTTTGTATGTGAGAATTTTAAATCAGTGCACAGCTTGAATAACTGTAACTTGTGGATGACAGCAAACACAGATCAAAAATTCATATGATAATAAAATTAGAACTATGAAATCGACTTCCCAACTGGTTGAAATATATTCAATCGGCTGCTAAAATAGCTGACTCTTCTTCGGATATAATATTATTATCGAATCAACGTTATTAATATTATTAATGCCCCTGACTTATTTAATTATATACGCACGAAATTCTGACCGAAACACTGCAGTAACTTTATTTTGAACCGAGTGCGTCTATAGTCAGCTACATGTAAACTGTTTGAGATTCAGAATGAACTGATGCAGTAGATTTCAGAACGATTGGTGGGTATAAATAGGTGAGTTAAAATTATTCAACTTACCGTGTAATTTCGTTTTGTCTTAGCACCTTTTAATTTAGCTGTTAATTTAATTTAATTTAATTAAGTTAATTTAATTTAATTTAGTGCATGAAAAATCTTACCGTTAACAAAGATTTCAACAATTATAATTAAGACTCCATATAAATGCGTTACGAACTTCGGCCCAGGTAACCCTGTGGGGCAATACGTTATATCGCTAGAAAAGAGAATAGCTTAGAGCAGAGGGTTGGGGGGCGCTGAGGTGGCAGCCCTCTGACATAGGTTTCGTCTTAGTGTATGTCTCATATAAGGACCTAAGGTTAGACTAAGGTTAGGCTTAGTCATACATGCCGCCCCTGAGGTCCGGACCCCCGCCCCCCCACGAGGCCGAAAAGCCAGGGGGGTAACCCCCCTGGGGCTGGGGTGAAGGGTTTGTATTTAAATGATTTTTCTGCAAAAACTGCACTCATACGCGAATAATTTGGCTGCGAAGACCAAAAAAAGCTCCTCACGACTAACCCCCCGCCTAGGGAAATTTGGCCGGCCAGGGGGGTTACCCCCTCCTGGGATGGCCCCGCCGACACGTATGGGCTTAGTATATCGAGAACGGCATGGCATGCATTACCCTTTGGTTCTCCGGGTTACCTTTCGTTTACAAACACATTGTAATTGCCCAATAAAACGGGCTTCTTGCGTGTCATAAATCGAATTACAACGTGATTGGCATAGTTTAACAACACATGGATGTAAATTGTGACCGCATTAGTTGTTGGGACAATACCGAAAATGAAGGCTGTAATAGCATGTAACACCAAAATTGAAAATACGAGCGCTTGTGCTGCACCCAATTTAACCATAAAACGGATCAAAGTTGTACTACAAATATGACTTTGATCGCAAAGCGCAGTTTAGTAAAACTTGACATATATACTTATTTATTGAGCTATAAAGCAGTTTGCTATTAGCCTATTAGCTGAAAGCAAAAGCGTTGTGAGAGTTTGTCTACACATGGGCACACATAAAATATGACATGTTGCGAAGGTCGTTAACATTATTTAAGGACATTTAAAGAGCTAATGATCCTGCAGGTTCCAGCAAATTTCTTGTTTTTCAAAGCAGCCCAATAACTTCGACAACACTATTGTCGAATATATATATACATGGCGACTTAACACCATGAGTTTATGGCATTTAGACTTTTTTCAAAATGGAGAAATGGAAGTACATTGTATTGTATCGGTGGCGGTTTGTTGTATGCTAAAGATGGACATCTTGTTAAGTGAACGTGCGATATGAATGATTCACAATATTCTCGAAGGGTTTGCTATGAACTAGACGCAATTATAAATCATATGCGCCTGTTTTTTTAAATGAAGAGCTCCAATTTATTTTGATTTATAAAATTTTATTGTAATCTTATCGTTATTGTGTAATGTGATTTAAGCTTATAATCCTCAGTTGTAGAAAATATTAAAATTATAAAAATAATATGGCGGATGCAACAAAAATATCGATATCAATAAAGAATAACAGCATGGTCGCCTTCGACAAAATTGAAATACCTTAAATACCAAATTTCTCGTCCAAACCCAAATAAAAGAAATATAAGTTTCACGCAACATAGACTATCGACATTTACGCCTTCAAGATGTCGTATCTGTTTATCTACTTCATAAAGAGTAGAAGCAGGCAATCGCGGCATGAACTTTTAGGATTATAGAAAACACTACTGCGATCTCTTGATAGAAAAATTATTAACAAGGTTTCGTTTTCACTAGACTGTTTTCACCTGCAAGGCAGTATCGCGTATTTTCACATTGGGGTGTTCACGAGAGGCCTAAAATGCACAGGGATAGGGTGGTGGTACTGAAATTGCTTTCTAATGTTGCTTAGCAAGCGAAAATGTGCATTGCCATCATTGCGTTGGAACAAACTCATCCAAACCCGCAATAAATTACAGTTATATATAGCCACACTTTATCTCATAGAACGCAAAATGGCGTTTGCCATACATGGTCATAGGTGGTAGAAGGGTACGTCTTGAGGCGTTGGACCTCTCACATCGCGAAGCGCTCGCACCCAGACTGGCTTTCCAACTCCACCCTCACTCTGACGGCAACGACTGACAAAAATTGGGAAGCAGAAAGATGAGCCCCAGGTACATCGAATCTCGACTATGTATGTTATCTACGTATTTAATAATAATTATTATTGCATTTAGCTGAAATCTTGCTCTACTGAAGTTAAATTTTTTATTCCTACCTGTTTCATACCTAGCCATTGCCGACATCAATTCCCAAACATTGAATGTATCACGGATTGCATCGAACAGAAAGTTATTCATAAAATTATGGGTAAATTCTATTTTTAGGTTTGGCTAAACATAAATTTTTCGGCTTTTACCAGCGCATCATATATTTAAAGACAATAGTTGATATATATCCAAGTTAGAGCTTCAACCTAGCCTTTCAACTGTTGCTGCTCTTCCATTTGTTATAAGAAATATTTTGTTCTGAAGCAAAAGCTCAGTATACTTATTTCAGTATAGGTCCCTTCAGGTTTTATACTCTTTTCGCTTAATATAAAGAATATATTATGCTGTAACATGGTGGTAATACTTAACAGTATGCGATGTATTCGTTCAATCTGTTGTTGGATACCTGTCGTGAACATGATTTTGTAGTAATGTACGTAATCTATGCTATAAGTATCTACTTCGAAAACATAAATGCACTGTTGTCGTTAAAAGTTCTTCAGCTCTTACCACCGATATCGAGGGTTATAAGATATTATTCAATTGGCTTTAGCCTGTTTAATATTAGAATTATCTAGAGTACAACATATATATGTGAAATCATTGTTTCACATAAACAAATTATTCCTCCACTTCAAAAATCATCACTGTGAGGGTTTCTAGAAATCTGGTTAGTCCTTCTACAAACAAAAATCATTTTCTATTCAGTACACAGCACCTACTCAACCTATTTAAGATTCATGATGGTTCAGTGTGACGCCAATGATAATAGGAAAACGACGTTCAATTTAAATTCTAGTTTCCGGAAACAAATATAGACGAAACCGGAAACCTTGTAGATTGAACAGAGAAAAAACTAAGTCTGCTGCGCACAGCGACTATGAACACAGGAATTTTAGCCCGCCAACATATTTTATGTATTTGTTGTTCGCACACCTTAATGGCACGGGCTGTAATGCCTGTTACAATATTAGTTGCAAATTTGTAAGTTGGTGTTTCAGATGTGAAATTTCGGCTATGTTTTGGCTGGCGGGAATCGGTAAACAGCTCCACTATCTTGTCAGCGATTCCACTATTGTCTCTGGACCCACAATCATCTCTCACCCCAAAACGGGTTTGCTTCGCAATCAGAGCCGCCGCTTTTCAGAGTGCCCAAATTTCTTAGGTTTCATAAACTAAATTTATTCAAAAACTAAATGTTTCAGATAACTCACTCAGGAGGTGTGCTAAAAACTATTTTTATACATTCGTAGGTCATTGTGGTTTTTGGAAAAAATTCACAAACTTTAAAATATAATTTTATTTTTTATAAAAAGGTTATATCGATTTGTAAAAATATTATAAACAGAATTGCGCTAGAATTAAAGACAAAACTAGATGCTAACGTATAGATGATTGTCCTGGCAATATCACTTCATATTTTTGCGATACTTTTCTGGGAAAAGTAACAGTTATGAAATAAAAAGTCAATAGGGTACACATGCAACTAAGGAGATATACGTTGTAAAAGGTTCAACCTACATAGTAAGCTCTCTATAGATTAGAAGCACGCAGTATCGAAATAAAGGGCAACATAATGCTTCCTCAGGAGCAAGATCAAGAGCAATACGAAAAGAATGTCAATCATTTGACTGACAGCTGAAGAATGTGAAAGCTGCGACGACATCACCAAACTTTCGGAAAGTCGCAAACCTGACTCACTCCTTCGGCTAAACAATTCAATTTATTTCTGTCTAAATGACGGAATTTGGGATAAATTAATAGTGCAGAGACACCACTGATTTCTACTGATGGGTGTTAGAATTTTGATCTAAATTGGTCAATTCACGCGTAGATGACTGTTTGTATAAGCAGTGTATACTTGACCCTACAATATATAAACATGCTAACCCATTATGCATCATTTACGATAAGCTGCGTGCGAATGGTCCTAATTATTTCACGCGTTCATTTGGGCTAGCTACTATGCCACGCAGACAGTCCAGCTCGACTATTAAATTTTTGAGTAGCCTAGCTAGGCTATGTGTTTGCCATCGACTGTGAAGCCTGACTGTGCTTTTGTCACAAGGCGTTCAGCTGAGCCCCTACAACTTAAGCCAGACACTATTTTGTCCGCGAATATTTCGCTTTACAATACGTATCTAAATAATGCCCCAAAGGCGGCATACTGCTTAAATCGTTTTGTATATACTAAAGTATACCTTCTAAATAAACAAACAAGTCTAAGTTATAGATGGTAACAGCAAAAGTTACGCCGATATTAACCGAAAACAAAGCCGTGATAGATTCCTAAATAACTGCTCATCAGGTTATTGTAGCAATATTTATACTCATAGCTTCATGTCACTGATGAAATTTGAACCAAGTCTTATTGACCAGTTCAAAATTATAAGTGACAGGAATAAAGTTTGCGCTGTTTTGGCTCTAAAATAAGTGTATTTGACATCAATACAGGTTCATGAATGAGAATATTCGACGTGTATCAATGCTATGCATATATCTTCGCGCCTCCCATACCATTAAACGTTTGTAAAGACTTGTTTACTCTTTACAAAGATACAGACGAAAACATCAAAATTGGAACCGATTGTGGCCTGGAAAAAAGAAATTGTCAATCCTTTATTGCGAACAGGGGAAGATGCAGACAAATGTTTTAGTCTTATGTATTTCTTGATTATATATATCTAAATAAAATTCATTTGCCTCTCCATTCTGTTCCCAAGATGTAGACGTAGTAATAAAAATATTGAGTTGTAGCTATGTATATCGTAAATATGCAACAGGTTGATCCATCTTGCGACAAAAATGTTACAATTTTTTTCAGTAATAAAACGGCAATATGACGAATTAAACTTGTACTTTAAATATTACCTGCGAGTTATTAAAGTTCCAAAAATTGATATATTTTTTGCTAAAATTAGGTCTGCATACCAAAATCGCTGTGGTAATCACCGACTGTACTATAACTACAATTCAATACGCTGCATTGCATCATCGCCTTTCGTGCTTATTTATATATAATTATACCGCGCTATTTACGAAAGCACGGTATGAATAAAATTACATAAATACAATGAGATGATGCATGTTATACGGTTAAAACCATTTGTTTATAGAAACTATGTACATCACGGTGTTATAAAGTACGTATTAGTGTTCGAACTTCAAAGTTTCACCCGTCTTATCGAGTAGTCAGGGCGCAACATGTGTGATGATTAAGTTCTTTTAAAACTCTACAATAAATGCAATGTACTGATGTCATCGTCCACTTCAAAAAGTGCTGTAGAACAATCTAACGGTATTCGGATACCCAGGATTAACTATTCGAATACGTAACTTGTTTTTACATACAGTGAATAAATAGCCTTTGATTTAGTGATCGCCAAGACTTGGATTTGACGCTTCGTTTAATGTTATTGTATAATACCACATTCGGTGGCAAACATATAGCCCCATTGGAGCACCATGAATTCCTGCACTAATTTTCAACAGTCAGCGTGGTAATTATCTGTCGCAAATTCAGCTATTGAAAAAAGTAAGCTTAGAACTCGAGTAGATTTGAGCATTGTACCTACCTAAATATATACTGTAAATTCGGAACATATTGTCACAGGCTGACGGGTTTGACAAGATACACTTAGATAGACCATATGTATGTACGTGTATTAAACGTTGCAAGCAGCTGCTCGAGTCTAAAAACTAAGCGAGCTGCAATAATAGTTGCAGCTTATACCGTTTTAAATTTTGTAAACATTTTTCGCAAAATTATGGAATGCGTTTCGGTTGTGTACGACGTATGCGTTGTAAATATAAAATGGAAGACGTATTATTATTATTAAATGCAGCAGAATTTTTAGATGTATACTTTAGTACGTTTTGTTTTCAATCTGCTACTTTTTAATACAGCTGCACGAACATGTGTCTTAAACACCTGAACTCAAAGTGTTGAGTCACATAGTATTGAGCGAAATGATTTTGTTAGTAATTGTTGCACTGATATAACCTATACTACTGCCAATATTGCTATGTCCAACTTATTTATGGCGAGAAATTTTCGTGCGTTTAGAAATTTATTAGAATACGAAATTGCCTGCTTTTACTCAGTTTTGGTCAACTTCAAAACCTTCAGATTTGGGCAACTTCAAAACCATCAGATTATCATACAGAATTTCGAAAGAGATGACTGTAGTAAAGCTTGCATCGATGAATGTGTTGTAACAAGAGTCGATTATGGTCACTCTATATAACTCATAGACAATTGTCAATGTCGTTTTTGATCTTAAATGATTTATGCCCCACCTGTATTATAAACATGGCTATCCCATCCATGTTATTGGACCTTAAAATTGTACACCGTCAATGTTCTTGAGCCACCAAATTTACGTTTCATCTATGTTCTTGGATCACCAAAGTTAGGCCCTACCCATGTTCTTGGACAGTCAAATAAGGTCTTCACTATATTCGCGAACAATCAAATTTACATCTTATCCATGTTCTTGAACCATGAAATCCAAACCCCATGGTTCTGGAACTAGCAAATTACACCCAACCGATATTGTCAGACCACAAAATAAACCTCATCCCGCGTGCAAGAACTACTACATTCAGCAGGAATTCTATTTGGCTGAATTTAGTGTTTAAAAACCTGGAGGTCTGAATTTAATTATTAAGAATATAGATGTGATATAATTTGATGAAACAAGAACATCGATTGGGTGTAAATGTGGTGGTCAAAGAACATGAGTAGACAATTTGGTAGTCCAAGAACGTAACTAAGATAATCATGTTTATGACCCACCAAATGAGTCATAAATCCTTGAAGATGTTAGGTCGGATACGACTGCAACATAAGGCGATCGATTATATAGAAAATCTGAGGGTTACAGTCTTCAGCGGAGTCGTTCGTCATCGAGTCTTGGTTGTGTATCACCGAAGTTAATAATTATTCTTATTACTGCTGCGGTGATTAACACGGTTAAAGTGAATGCCACAATTCAATTGGTTTGACAACGCATGAAGACACTGTGTTCATTTGACTGACATCTGTATATTAAAAACCACGTCGCTGAAAAGACGGTGTAAACATTATTTATTGAATTCTTTTGGTTCCATGTTAGTCTCTGCCTAAGTCAATCCCGATGACAAGTTAGCATACCTTACGTGTGGTGTAGAATTCAGAGAACTGTGTTTTAAGCAATGATACGGTCAGTTTGTTTCAAAATGCACTTTTTGCTAAACCTAAACCGCAGCTGCTTTGAATTAAATATTTTTGAACTCAAATTTGTACAATATTTGTGACGAATTGTTGGTTCGAATAAAGTGTATTATACTGCAATAATGTTTAGACAGACCATCGACTCGCTCGATTGACGACCACTTGCTTTGTAACATATTAATACTATTCCTTTCTTTCGTAAACTAAGCATGTGTTTCATACAACATTGAACAGACTTTTTGCTGTACCAGCGTTTTGAGCAGATATCTTTTGGCTCCGACTCTCGTACTCTAGCCACCACGGTTTTAGGGGCTGTTGTTTGATTCTCTAAGCAAAATCACAGAATGAACAACAGCGAGCAAACGCACGCCACAGGACAAACTCAGAGTTAGCTTCGCCATGCACGCAGTGACAAATGTTCGAGTTTATGCAATACTAAGTTATTCACCATCGTACACAAATCGTTTTCTAGTTAAATCCGTCGTACGTGCTTAGCGACAACAGGTAGGTTGCAATGTTTAGATACAGTTAATGTTTAGTAACAAATTAATGCGCCTAGGTAAATGAGCAGATTTATGCTGCATTTACATTATAAAGTACCTTCCATGTGGAAGTCTTATCCACCCCGGGTATTCTGCCACCATAAATTATATGGTGTCTTAGACACCATGGCGTTACTGATGGTACTTTAAGAAAATATACATAGGTAGTGTAGTGTCGATAATAATACGGCGTAGACTACGCCATAAGATTTATAAATGTTGTCATGGTGCATAAGATTATAGGGCCATATTAAGCAAACATTATGCAAAGATAGCTAGCTAAGCATAGATGACATTCAGTATGTAAATAAGTATTATGCAAACGTCGTTATTATCTATGCCCACACATTTTGTATAGTGTGTAAACAGTACATTCTTGTTCGTCATTCATGTATTGCGTTATTATTTGCATGCTATTTTTCACAATTAAAGCGGTATTACTTGTCATCTATCGACAACCTAGTTTTTGACAATTTAGTTTTTTTTATATTGGGAACTAGTTGGCGTTGGCTTTTCAACTCCAAGTCGTAACAAAGGTTATATGGTATCACCTACACCATTCTGTTATTTACGCACCTTATATCATGTGTTTGTCGTTGGTCTCCTTGACACCGTCAGTAATAAAAACAATATATAGATTTCGACAGTATAGTTAAGTTGATGGTGTTCAATACACCATCTATTTCATTATATGGTGTAGCTATACACCTTATACCACAGGAGGATGGTTTGGTCTAGACCATTAGTGACAAATGTTCCACATGTCGGCCCCCTATACGTTAACCCTGCATTACTAAGTTATCCGCATACAAATCAATGAAGTACTAGGAAGCTCAAACTATCAACAAAAGGATTAGTCCCATTAAAATACTTAGTATAGTATTTTAGTATTTTTGGCACGTTGGTATGGTTCAATACAACGTTGATGGGATTTTGTGTTTATATACAATTAGAGTACATTATTTAACAACGAAAGCACATCCAATTATTATCTTTATCATTTGCTTAAAAACTAACCACTTTATCTGAATCTCATAATTTTTCTCGGTATACAGCTCGAGTTCGGTATCACGGTATTTTTCTTGTTATCTCGAGCTCTTGGTTACAAACGTATGTTTGCGGGTTAGCAACAGCAATTTTAGCGCTAACATGAGTAGGCCGGTGAGTTGTCTGGATTAGTTAAGTCAGCTGTACCATGGAAGTTCGTTACATCTTGACTTGCTTTCTGCTCCTATGTTACCCACAACTCATTAAATGATGCCGTACAAGTCGGTTATTTTCCTCATAACATTGCACTTTATCTGAATTTGATACATTTGTAGATGGATGCTTTAACTTTTAGGCTTCTATCCCAAATTCAGACTTCGTTTCGATTAAGTTCGCACGTGACGTATAAAACAGCGAACAACATTATCGAAGTTCGCCATTTATAAAACTTGAATATATAAGAACTTGAATAATATTGAAATTCGAGTAGTAGTTAAACAGTGAAATTTTTAACGGAAAGCTATGAGGCAGTTTCGATGGGAGCATAATGGCATCAAAATTTTGACACAAGAAATACCAGGAACTTCCACATTTACTTGAGTGACATACAAAATTATCAGCGGATATAATTTTCAAAACTCGTTAAGTAGATCGATCTCCTTAACCACAAAATTAGAAGAAAATCTTATCCAACAAAAGCTGGTTCAAGTTCGTTCAACTTGTTAATGACTGCTTTTCAAGATCTTTGTTAGGTTTCTTTCGTATATCTTCTGCTGCCTGCATAGTGTTTTCGTGTATAAAGTTTTGCTTACTATTTGGTGTCGTGTCATTTCTTTCTGCGGTATCCGTCCCTATCAGTCTGAATTAATTTCTACTTTATGGGATTAACTCGAAGCCCTATCCAACCTTCTTAAAATGGCAGTACTCAAAAACTACTGGTCTTGCGGTGCATTCGATGTAAAAAATTCATTCACTATGAATGTTTGGAGCTCAAAATGAAACAGTTAGTGATCTAATAAAGTTGAGAGATAATGGATTGTTCTTGCGCAAAGCAAGTCTTTCACAGTATCAGGACGGCGCCTCCTGGAACAATATAATTCATAAATTTCCAGGTACTAAAATATTTCTTTATCAACAAGAAACCGAATGAGACAAATTCTACCGTGCCCAACTTATCTAGTATTGTTCCTTTTTCGCTTGATAGGTCGGTTATAACTGACATTGTCAAAGCAGCAAATGAAGTAGCTACTGCTGCGGCAATCAAGGCTTCAATGGAATTTATGCGAGAGTATTTGGATCGGAAAGACAAGAAGGATAATTTTGTAATAGTTGGGATACCAGAATATGCTAACACAGAAATGGAACAGCGCCAGCCTGACCAATCCAAAATAGATTTATATTGCCAAAAAGGTAGAATATGCCAGGAATCTAGCATTTCAACTTTTCAAGTTGGATGATATATAGGTAGACGGCTCTTGAAAGTGTGTTTCAACAACAATCACAAAACAGAACGGATGGTTTTGCTTCGTGAAGGTTGCGGTTCATTCGATGAGGACAATGATTTCGCTAACGCTAGACTCAAGCATTTTATTCGCCCAGATTCGACATATAGCGACCAGCAACAAAATTATGTTCTTAGACAGGAATTAAAAAGACGTCAAAATAACGGTGAAAGAAATATCAAAATTGTGATGGGTAAAATTGTATTGGGAAACTTATCATGATAAAATATATTCATCTTCTTTCCCTTCATATCATATATTTTAATGCATTAAGTATTCGTTACAGAAAAAGTGAATTAGAATATGTAATGTCACAAGATTCCAAAGCCAAAATATGTATTTCTGGAACATAGTTTAAAACATGAAGCTTTATTTTTTGTGCAGTTTTGTAATTCATATTTTGTTTATCGTGCGGATGCTGTGGTTAGGAAAGGATATGGATGAGTTGCTACGCTTGTACCTAAGATATATAAACGCATAGAAAAATCATGTGTAAAGAGTGAATTTTCAGAATTATTATCAGTTAATGTTTGCAGTCGGAGCAAAATGATTTGATCATTAATTCTGATTTCGATGGCCAAGTAATGATAATTTATTATCGGCTGTTACACTAATGTATAATTAGATAATTTAATCACATCAATTACTCATCTAACAATTGATCTTTGTAATTTTAACTATCCAAATATGCATACACTGAGATTTCAGCACACTTGGCAAAACCCAAGCCGAACAATTATGTGTTGAAAAAATTGACAGAGTTTGGTTTTCCACAGTTGGTTACTGAACCAACACATCTAGTGGGAAACATTTTAGATTTAATTGTAACAACTTACCTCAATGTAGTGAGAGGAATTTCCGTTGGCAGTTTTTTACTGCATCTGATCACTATATATTTGAATTTTTCTTTTGTCCTTTTGATCATGGTGCTACTGAATTACGACAAGTCCTAAATTTTCCGAAATGTATCTGTGTCAGTTATTATGCATAACGATACTGATAATTTAGGATGACAATACAAATCGGATATCTTTAATAACGTTTTCAAATCTTTTTCTATACCTAACGACGGTGTGCATTTATTGATTTGCCAACAACATCCAATTTTTTAAGAAATGTAACTGTTAGTCAAGATATCATATTTCAGCATTTAAAAACTTTCACATAAAAATATTTCTGGCCCAGATGGTATTCCTCAATTTTTATTTCTGCATCATTAAAGTTTTCATATCAACTTTAGGTTTACAAATCATTGCTTCCAAAGCTGGGAATAGCATTTTTTCCAGTTTTACACAAGAAAAAGAAAATTTTTAATGAAAACGTTTATGGTATATGTGAAGCCCGTATTGGAACATAGTTCTGAAGTGTGGTTATCGAGACATAAAATAATAGAAAATGCTCCGAGAAAAATTATTACGAGGCTTCCTGGGTTGTCTAATCTTACTTACATACAAAGACTGGAAGTTTTGGAAATAAATTCATTGGAAGCGCCTAAAATTATGCAGGATATTATTATGGCATATAAAATTATTCATAAACTGGTACATTTTAACGCAAATAGATATTTTGGTTTTGCTCCAGTCGTTGAGACACGTGGTCATAGATATAAATTAATGGTGAAGAGCAATAGAAATACGCAAGAATATTTTTCATGACGCGTAGTTGATATTTGGAACTCTTTTCCTGAATTTATCGTTTGAATTGATAAACTAGCAGCTTTTAAAAGCGGTCTCAATAACTACAGTTTGAGATGGTTATTATAAGGGACTGGCTTAAATGGCCAGAAAATCAGCCAAGCCATTTCCTATTTCAACTATAACTTTATTTTTCTATCTATATTTAATAAATTTATTTTTAA
>JASANE010002409.1:0-15577 GCA_030248225.1 Trileptium ribeirensis | reverse complement strand
CTCTTCTGCAGTATTAACCGCGATGCCAACGCGACTTTGACACAAAATTCGTTGTTTTTGTTCTTATTCAGTTACCAGTTCTTTCTGTTCCTATTTGCTGTTTTTAACGGCTTGATATTATGCGTGCAATCTGCAGTTATTTTCTCCTGCAGTATTAACTGCGATACCAACGCGAATTTGACTCAAAATTCGTTGTTTTTGCTCTTATTCAGTTACCAGTTGTTTCTGTTCCTATTTGCTATTTTTTAACGGCTTGATATTATGCGTGCAATCTGCAGTTATTATCTCCTGCAGTATTAACCGCGATGCCGACGCGACTTTGACACAAAATTCGTTGTTTTTGCTCTCTTATCCAATTGCCAGTTCTTTTCTTTCTGTTCCTGTTTGCTGTTTTTATCGGCTAGAGATTAGGCATACAATCTGCAGTTATTCTCTCGCTGCAGTATTAACTGCGATACCAACGCGACTTTGACACAAAATCCGTTGTTTTTGCTCTAGTGATTCAATTTCCTGTGCTTTTCTTTCTGTTCCTGATTGCTGTTTTTTATCGACTAGATATTAGGCGTACGGTTGCAATATCTCAGGTTAGCTGTGCTTTCTAAATTTTAATCGAATCACTTTGGCCGTTACCATTCGTTATTGACGTAAAACAAGAAAATTCGACTTAAATAACGCCTAAAATGGGGCGTTTGTTAACTCTTGCTCGCGCAAAAAGAGATGGTTAAACGCAACGTATCATAAAAAAATTAAGTCAAATCCGCCTGTCTCTTCACGAGATGTAGTCGTTATTATAAAAATCTGCCTTGATTTGGTACTCAAAAAATAGGATGATCTATCTTTAGCACAAAAATTTACAACTTTTGGTTTCTAAATTGGCACGATTTATGATGTTCCTTATTTGGAGTAGTATTTGTCACAATAAGTAAACGATTCCTAGGCGACGGTTACCTTTGCCTGCAATTTGGAAGAGCATTTGAATGTGTCCCGATGGTTCAGAACGTAGAAGATTCAAACCTACTTTATTTGAATTAATGTTTGGTAATAGTTTAGACCCTCATTTCTAATTTTAGTCAGCAAATGTACTAAAAGTTTTGAAAGTTGCCAACCTAAACTTTCAAGAAAACAATTGGATTTCAGTGATCGTTTTTCGCACTTGTCGGCGCTTCACGCACGCCATATTCCTGAATACCATTGTTAGGTCTTTAGTGCACTAAATTCAAGGAAAATACGTAATTTCTGCAGAAAAAAACCCGGCTTTATGGAAAAGAAAAATGTCCCAACATATTTGTTATTTTGTCGCAAAGATATACTAACTAGTTGTATCTTTTACTATTTTGGGCTATGTCCAAGCTGAAAGGTAGCGACACGGACGGTCCAAACGAATTTCGGTTCTTTTCGGAGTTATTTAAATTTCATGTCGGTTAATATATTCGCTATGCACTAAGATGTCTATTTCTGACTTTGTTATTTTTGTTTTTGTCTTTTTGCTTCCTATTTTCAAATGGCATTAAAAAGTTCAATTTTTACGGTAGTTGGGAATTCGCCGACTGAGGCGCTTAGTATGGATATGCGCAGAGCGAATGTCGCTGTTGTTATCTTAAACCGTAATGTCAATATCACCATCCGAAGAACTCTATAAAATGCCAAACTGACCATATATTGCGCTAAAATTAAACCACTCCAACCTCTTTCACTGTCTCAGCGGGGTATCAAAAATCAAATTATAGGCCTATAACAGTGAAACAGTAGCTTTTACGGTAAAATAATCTTAAGACCCCATTTATCTGAAACAATCAAGAAAATTACTTTTATTAATAATTTTTAATGCATGTTTTAAAATTGAAACAAAATTGTGTACGATAAATAAAACATTGCGAAGATTCAAGATTGGCAAGAACAATTACATTTACACTCGCCATTTGAGGAAAAAAATCTCATTTTTTCTCGCTCCGTTTCAACAACTAGATTTTTCACATTTTGGACATTTTGAATTTGCAACAAAGCCTCAATCATATCTGCTCTTAAAAGCGTACCGATATACAACAATTTTACTTTTGATTTTCGCTTATAAATAATATTCGTAATAGATCGCATAACAATTATTATAGTATAAAACTCATACGTTGTACAAAAAATTTCTAGCCTTGAAACAATATATGTGTTAAAAATTCGAGGTGTATTTTTGTTTAAAAATTTTAGAGAAACATAAAAATCGTTTTTTTATAAAATCGCGACAACTATACATTTAAAGTGTTTTTTGTTGCGAAATAACAATTAAAAGAGATATATACTTAAAATTTAATTTTTTTTTCATTAAAACTTTTAGGAGGATCGATCTCTGTTACATCTTTGGGTGATTTCGGTTGCTGTGTTGGTATTTTTGAAGGCAATCCTGGTCAGCTACAACATTTATGCCTACAATAGTTTAACTCATGTAAGCTTAAAATATATTCTAAATAAATAAATAAATAAATAAATAAATAAATAAATAAATAAATAAATAAATAAATAAATAAATAAATAAATAAATAAATAAATAAAAAATAAATAAATAAATAAATAAATAAATAAATAAATAAATAAATAAAGAAAGAAATAAATAAATAAATAAATAAAAAATAAATAAATAAATAAATAAATAAATAAATAAATAAATAAATAAATAAATACAAATAGATAAAAAAATGAAGTCTTAAGGTAAATTTTATATAAATATATTAAGATCATAGGAATAGTTTTTTCTCAGAAATTAGACTTTTATATGGAATTTTGGCTCTAGTGCACTAGGGGGGCATTCCTGAAATGGGACCCACAACTTTTTCTGTGATGCCCCTAGTCCCTTTATCCGCAATCATATCATACCCAAAACCGATTGCTTCGTAATCAGGCTCGCCACCACTAGCACAGAAATTTTACTTCAGCTTTATACGTGAACATAGTTTTATTGCGGGTTTGAACGATAATGAATGATTATTAATAGCCGACGGTACTGTAATCAATTCCGCTCTTCAAAACACTCGATTAAAACATTATTACTGCCTTTTAAACATTACTGTTGCGGCTACATATTTTTTCCTATATTTAAATGTGTTTAATTTTAACTTTATTAAGACTTCATTATAATAAAAATATTGTAGAAAACAATGGCACTCGTACATACTTATACCTTTTATACGATGACGTGGCAATGTTGAAATGCCTTGTAAAGCAAAAGGTTTGTTCAATGTACAAAAACGGCACGAATGTTATAAAAATTGCATTTTTGATAAATTAACTGATCTTTTAATAAAGTAAACACCAATATTTCTTAAGACTAAAATTAAAGCTAATTCCTATAAAAAGCTAAATCCTATATTCATCTGGCACCTATATTCTGGCATCTATAATTCTGCACCTATATCCCCAAAGCTGAAACTAAAGCTAAATCCTATATCCACCGGGCACCTATATCCTGGCATCTAGCACTTATAATCCGTCACCTATATCCCCTAAAGCTGAATCCTATATCCACCTGGCACCTATATCCTGGCATCTAGCACTTATAATCTGTCACCTATATCCCCTAAAGCTAAATACTATATCCACCTGGCACCTATATCCTGGCACCTGGCACCTATATCCTGGCACCTGGCACCTATAATCTTTGAAACTATATCCCCTACAGCTAAAACTAAAGCTAAAACCTATATCCACCTGGAACCTATATCCTGGCACCTGGCCTCCATAATCCTGTCACCTATATCCCCTACAGCTAAAACCTGTATTCACCGGCACTCATATCCTGGCAGCTGGCACTTATAATCCGTCATGTATATCCCCTAAAGCTAAAATTAAACCTAAATCATATATCCACCTGGCACCTATATCCTGGCACCTGTAATCCTGTCACCTATATTCTGTACAGCTAAAATTTAAGCTAAATAGTATTTCCACCTGGGACCTATATTCTGGCACCTATTACCTATAATCCTGGCAACTATATCCCTAAAGATAAATTATTTTTGCCAGTGTTTGGTCAAACTGACTTGAATAGTTGTTGTTATATTTTTACAATAAAATTTCACTGTCATGTTTTAGTGCACAGCTATGTTTTAGTAAGGATTTCAAGTTTTCCTTTGAGATACATTAACATTGTGTGTTTGGATTCCATTTTTAATTTATTTTATGTTATTTTTTCTATTATTTTTACTACTGCTGTTGCTGTTGCAATATTGTTAGGTTTATGTTACTTCACATTTTCAAGGAACCCGTAGAAAGTCTAAAAAATAAGTCATTTACACAAGTGCTCACAAACTATATAAGTTTTTAAGTGTATTATAAAATATTTTGTTTTGCGACATAAATGTGCTATTTTGCACTTAAAATTATACCTAATTATATTAAGAATCTGTGTTTGGTGTCACGATCATTGCAATAAAATTATACCTTACGGTATGTAAATGTCGGCCACCTCGGAGTATACTGTTTCTGCGGTATAATAATTTTTAGGAAGTTTTAGGAGGGTTTTCTCCGAATTTGTGTATCACAATGACATAGTTAATTATTCTGAAGAAAGGCGACGCTACAAAAAAGTAAAATATTGCAAAAACGAATTATAGTGAAAAAAACAGTTTGGCGTTCGTTTGATATATTTCAATTGTAAATTTTGATGTTTTCGTTAATCAACAATTGTTTTAATGTAAAGAAGAGTCAATAGGCAAGAATTATGACTCTTAAGGGCACGCTAACGCATTGGTGTCCAATCTCGGTCAGCTCAGGGAGTGGAAGGGGGGTACATATTTTGTTTTTTTAAAAACTAAAAAATTTCCCAAGCTTTGCTTTAAATTTTCCTCAATTTTTGCATATTTTTGATGATTTTCCTTGCTATTTGCTAAAAATTTCCCCTATTTTTCCCAATTTATTCCAATTTTCCTCAAATTTATGTCAATTTTAGTAAAATGGTAATTCGTATTTTAGATGACAAGGGCATTTTCAGTCTGACTTTCACCAGTTTCTGGGTGTTGAAACACATTATGTCAACTTGTCTGAGTGTAGGGTACCCCGAAACACAAGGTAATATTAGAGTGCTTGGAAGTGTCAAACTAGTCCCTTATGCACTGTTGCTTTTATGGTTGTATATATAGTCTTGTATGTGGAATAATACGGAGGTACGCTTAAAGGTTAGGCAACGTACTAGGTGATTTGTGATGTTTACAGGAAAAGCCGTTTGCACATGTATTTTGGGGAAATTCACAGTTGGCTGTATTCCTTGCTACACTGCTCGTTTATGTAAGTTTCAATTTTTGTCAGTGATTTTTCAACTATAAAACTTTCAAATATTAATACTAAATCTCTAACAAAAGTGGATTTTGGAACATTTTAATAATAATTTGTGCCAAAAACAGTCGTTCTATGAATTAATAATAGTTTTAGATAATGAATAATATTGATAAAAACTAGAAATATTAGAAATTTGTCTTCCAAATGTTGAAATACAAGATCTGCAGTATTTTAAAATGTTGGATATATCGCACGGAAAACACTTGGAGCGCGATGGTAAAAATACCTACAAACCTTGCGGGTGTTGTCAGCAGCGTTTAGGGTAAGTTCCCATTGCGGATAAGCCAGCATTGTCGGTGAGTCTTGCATCGACCACCTCACCAGACCCGGCAAAGTATTTGAGTATGACAGAGCGTTCATACGCTTCTGTAAAATTTTCATAACGTACCATTGCTACTACTGTGTTGGTCAACGTAACCCTAAGGGACAATACGTTATATTGCTAACAGAAAAGGAACAGCTTGGAACAGTATGTTCGGTAGGCAGCAGCCGCGACTTAGAAGTGTCTCATAGAAGGGCCTAAGCTTAGTCTAACGCTTAGGCCTAGTATATCGAGAACAGCACGGCCTGCATTACACTGCGGCTCCTCAGGTTCACATTGGCAGCTATGTTTATTCATAAATCAACCAGAAGTCTGGTTTTATGCACGGCAGACTTAAAGAATATCTAATTTGGACAACAATAATTAGTACCTTAGAAACGTCGATGTGCTGACAAAGTTCTAAATTTACCGACTAAATTACATTACTAGGATTAAGAGAGTGGGCATAGGATCATTGAACGGATTTTTAAAAGTTATTACCTTTTTTCAGATATTCCCAATCATATTAGGCGTCGTCATGAGTCGCAAAATCAAAGCCCGAATTGTTGCTTCGTATGAAGAACGACAAATTTTGCTTTAAATAACGAACGATCGGTGGTTTCCCGTCGCTGTTGCTGGCCAGTTTGACCATATTGGTACCAAATATGCCTTTGACGGTTTACTTGTTTTGATCCAAATGAAACCATTTTATTTTACCGTCTGGATGGTTGGTAATAATATTTTGAGCACCTGCAGAATAAACGTTATATTACCAAAGCGATTTTAACAAAAATCATTTTTCATGTGCATAATGGTTAACTAAATATTGTTGAACTATTCAATCTTTTTCTACACTTAATAAAAAACTAATTTAAAGTAAGTATCATAGGAATATTTTGATCCAGGCCGACATTGATTCAAGAAAAAATGAGGATTGAAAGTAAACTACTAAAGTCCAAAACGGAAGCAGCCATCAACACTTTATTTTGCACCGAAGAGGGTGGCGTTACGCCCATCGAACCATTGAGATGATACTGTAGTTTAAATAATTATCTCTACTCTTGTGGAAATATACTAAGTTGAATGTTTTATGGTCATTAAATGTAAACTAGCTACATGATTACTAATCTCGATAAAACTTTGGACAAAAATAACAATTACTTACATATAAACAAAACACATCATGCCAAGTTTCAACTTATGCAGGTTTCACAGAATAATGAGTGCAAAAAGCGGGTAGTTGTCTTTAAAAGTCGTTTGCAAGAAACTAAACTTTCTTATCAACGATTTTAGTTTCTTGCAAACGGCTGCTAGAAATTTTTGTCTTTAATGACTGTTTGTTTGATATTTAAATATCTAAAAGATAGCTGTAAGAGACTAAAATCTCTTGCAGCCAGCCATAACATATTATTGTCTATATTGGCTAGCTGTTAGAAACTTTTGTCTCTTATCGCCAGTTGTAAAATACAAAAATCTATACAATCATACATTGTCCATTTTTTGGAAGCGGCTGTTAAAGACAAAACTGCCCACTTTTTTGCACTCATTATTCTGTGAAACCTGCATAAAAACAGACTGGTGAAAGTTGACATGACTACGGTGAGACAAATATTTAAAAGTTTTTTTGCGAGCCCAAGCTTTGCCCAGTCCTCATACTTGGACTTCAGGTCAGGCTTCAGTTTAAGCTTAGCCTTAGGCTTAGAGAGACAAAACATTATTCGATTATTCTAGGGAAGATTGACATTATCCAACACAAATCTTTTATTTTAACGGCTGCAAATAAAAAATAAATAGCGGATTTAGCTACTCGAACTATTCAAATTTTCTGTACAAATACAGTTAGAACCGCTGAGATTATTAAGTGTTTGTTTGGGTGAGGTTACTACTGATTAATTATAACGACAAATAGATTTCTTGTTTATTATAAACATACATGACCGAAGTCCCCGAGGGGGAGGGGTAGCGACTGCGACCGGGGAGGTTGCCGCCAGGTGCATCAGGTGGTTGGCAGGTGGGGATAAATCTTTGAAATTTTTTGACACTCATTTTACCCATTTGCACTACATTTTCCCAACCTTACCCAATTTTTGCTCATTTGTGATCGACTTTCCCCTATGTTTGCCAAGAGTTTTCATACCAGCGGGGTGAGGAGGGGTGCAAGGCGTCAGGGGGTCATGTTACCTCCCAGTGGATCGGCAAACGCTCGTGGGCGCTCCGATAACAGGGAGGATTACTGTCCCCTATGAGCATGTATGTTCATAAAGCAATGAATACGGAAATATGTGCTGCGCTCTGCGTAAGCGCACAATATTCGGAATAAATATATATACGGTAGATTATATATTAGTTATAAAATGGTGACAGTGTTATTTTATTAACCCGTAAGCGAACTGTAATAAAACATTTACAATATAATTTCTACGGTTCTGGACATGGAGACAAATTTCACACCAGTTTCTGCATTTAGGCATGGTAGGACTCTATTCGATTTAATTGTGATCTTCAGTCGTGATGATTATATGCACGGCAGAATGTGCGATATACGGATTTCGTCGCAAAACATTCTACATTGCCAAAAATTGACAATTATGAATAAAACAGCACCAAGCGTTGTATTTCGCATTATTTATAAGAAATATATGTAGGGTCTCCCATAAGTAATGCCGCAATTTCAAATTGTAGCTGAGACTGACATAATATACTAACAACCCTCTGACCTAACAATGCTTTCAGGAATTATAACCGGACATATTATAAATATCTAGGTATAACAAAATGTCTGCTCGACTTAATTTGCCTGATCGAATAATTGCAGTAAGACTGTATGCGATTAACCAAAATAGTCGTGAAGTTGTACGACAATGGTGCCGCCATTCGTCTTCACTGCCCCCATATCATAAAAATATTGCTTCAATTAATAAAAGGTTTGAACTAAGACGTTCCATAGCAGTCTTGTCCCGAAGAGGAAGACCACCGACGGGATCTGGTGGTCCTGCGATAGCTAATATTTCCTATCATATTGACAATCGTCCGACAAAGTCAATTCGCCGTAATGCTGTTGAAACCGGCATCAGCAAATCGACTGAATGTTATCCTAATATTCCACGTTACCAAATATTGACAAGCTTCAGTTTATGCGGGATGGCTCGCCTCCTCATTTTGCAATGGTTGTGCGCGGTTGCTTAGACAAAACCCTCTCTGACAGTTGTCTGTGGCGCTGAAACCCTGTCGAATTACCTGCTCGTTCTCCTGACATAAACCTCCTGTTTTCTGTGGGGAGTATTGAACGATAAGGTATACAAAGACAAACAGCAAACCCTGTGTTGTCTGAAAGTGGCTATATCGGAGAAGATCTCCCTTATAGAGCCTTACATAGTTCGATAAGTCTGCCGAATTGTGAACTTTCGAATGGAAGAATGCTTTGATCTTGGAGAAGCCCAGTTTCGTACTTGGAATAAGTGTTATTCTAAGCTCTACATCAAAAATCTAAGCTATATATACGAGTGCGTGCATACCAAAACGCTTTTAGATATGTGTATTATGTGGCGTGCTCGTTACAACGCCTAGGCGTTACTTCTGGGACACCCTGCTATATCATACATGTTGATGCTCCGAGGTCTCCGAGGGAGGTCATCTCATGGGTAAAGGCCCAGGGGAGGTCCTTATGGGTTCTGAAAAAAGTTGACGACATCGTTCATACCATACTCTCCACCCCCTCCCCCACCAGGAAGACCCAATTTTACCCCAATGTGCACCTTTTTTGCCCATTTTTTCTGAAATTTCCGAAATTTTTCACGCAGAAAATTTTCCGTTTCGATATGTGAGAACACAATCTAAATAGCATTAGTTAAGGCGTATTCACACGCTCAAACTTTTTGCTCAAATTTTCATCAAAATTTGACCTGAAATTTTGATCAAAAATTGAAAGCAGCTTTTTCGCATTTTTTTCAAGTTAGAACGTGTGAACACAGTTCAAACATTTCATGAATATTCCTGTAGCCAATCATGGACGAGATGTATTACCTGAAAAAGTTTGAGCTCAAATTTTGACCTCAAATTTTGAAATATCGCAATTTTCATTTAAAAATCACCGTCAAATTTTGATCTTGAGCAAAAAGTTCGGGCGTGTGAACACGCCTTAAAGAACTGTAAGACGCTCTCAAACAGTGTAACATACCTCGCCACTCTGTAGCTTTCCAATTACAATGACACAATATAGCTTTAGTTATGTAGTCGTTACGAAATATCGGGCTTTGCCTAGAAATGTTCGAACTATAATAACATATGCTGGAGCGCGGAGAAGTATAATTTAAAATTAGGTGTTAGATGTTATGGTGGTACCGTTGGTTCAGCGACGTTATTGCATGAGATCACGAATATTTCATAGATACGAACAGTGGCCTCTGTGCTACAACATTTATACGTTAGTGGCATGACTGGCCGTGATAGAATTCGATTATGTTTCGCTGGTTTCAAAGCGTAACAACTTGGGAATGTTGTAATATATAGGTGCTTATGTGCAACATCGTACGAAAGTTGTTACTGATAACCCGTTTTGTGTAATTTGATACGTACGTGTGTACATGCTGACGATGTCCAGTGCAAGCACGACGTTTTTGTGAATGATGTACAAGTGAACAATGAAATAGAACACACCGATTAAGATTCTCCAACTATCTACATAGTGTTCCATTACCTACCCTTCAGTCCGCGATGTGATTGGTTTTCAAAATGCACTGAAGGGCTTCTTAAGAAAACTTGTAGACCAAAAACAACAACAACAATGCGCGTGCACCACGACCAAATCTCAGGTAAATATACACCGGCTTTGCAATAGCTTTGTTACGAACTTAGCTTAAATGCTTGTAAAAGTGCTAAACAGTGCACAATGTTTAGAGGAAAACATAAAGTTGTATCTGCATAATCAAAATGTTAAATGACGTAAAATGGATACATGTTGTTCGTTTTTTCCGGCAAGTTCCTACATATATTAGGTTTTCTATATGCCGTTTTCTGTTTAAATAAAAGAAATTCACAGGAATTACGTTATGTTTAGCTACAAAATCACCTATAGAAGTGATCTGTTTCGCAAAAGATCATAGTAATTTTTATTTTAGAATTTTCTCATCGCTTAAGAATTAATGTAACAGGCCCGGTTCGGCCCTGTCACGAGCGTTTCATGTCTTTCACACCCAAATTGCGCCTAAACGCGTTGTCAGGGAAACCGTTTTGCATAGAATGCCGTATAATATCACGGGAACTGTTTTACATAAAATGCCGTGTTACATCACGAGAACCGCGTTGTATAAAATACCGTATTACATCAAGTGGACCGTCTGTATAAGATGTTTTACCATATTAGTGCACCGCCTGTATAAAATGCTTTACCATATCAGTGAATCGCTTGTATAAAATGTTATACCATGTCAGTGAATCGTTTGTATAAAATGTTTTACCATACTAGTGTACCGTTTGTATAAAATGTTATACCATGTCAGTGAGTCGTTTGTATAAAATGTTTTACCATACTAGTGCACCGTTTGTATAAAATGTTATACCATGCCAGTGAACCGTTTGTATAAAATGTTTTACCATCTCAGTGAATCGTTTGTATAAGGTGTTTTACCATATCAGGGAATCGTTAGTATAAAATGTTTTACCATATTAGTGAATCGTTTGTGTACAATGTTGTATCATATCAGTGAATCGTTGTATAAAATGCTGTAATATGTCAGAATGTCGTACCGTGTCAATGAATCGTTTTGCATAATATGTTATATCCCTTTGTTGTAACTGACTAACTTGACCGGGACGAGTGTTACGATCTGACTGAAGTATAGGGCAATAAACCGCCTAAACCGATCTGTGAGACTGACGATGGAGCCCCACACCAAAGGAGTCTGGAAATTAGTCGAAAACTCAACCAGCGGACACTATGTGCTATAGGTTTGACGGTTACGACCGTCCGGGAATAGGAGGCCCCTGGCTGCACGCTCATGGAAACACGTTTGTTAAGACGGAAATCAAAAATATTAAGTTCACTTGGTTTTAGCGATATATTATGTAATGGTCTCGGAAAACAACAAGTCGCAACCAGCGGTATTCATACGCTTGGTAGCCTTCGCGATTATAAGGAACAACCGATGTCGGGTTAATTTGACGGCCCGCCACCGTCTACGGTACCATGAGCCGGAAAATAACCGGAGCAGGCTAGTAGAACTCTTTGGGGAATTGTGGTTGGACATCCAAAGTCGCCCCGGACAACGCCGGAACTTCGCCTGTAACGTATAGAGACAATCGCTACTTACGCTAGGTGGGATTGTCAAAGTGGAATCCGGACTGTTACCTACCATATAGTTAGGACATGCTATATCTATATAAATATGTACATATATACATATATGTGTGTGTGCCTTGGACGACCCTTTCAGGTAAAACTGCCTCGTTTCCGTAGCCCCGTTGTAGTATGCGACTAATGCAAGCCCCCACCTTCCGACATCTTCGTTGCCCTACCCCGCTTTCGAACCGGTGCATGCGACCCCTCGTTTTGTTCATAGTGACTAGTTGAGTCCAACGACGTGTGCTAGACCTCCGTTCGAGTCCCCGCTGACTCGTTGTAGTCGCTCAAAGATGCCTAGAAAGTTGTTGCCAACCGATGATAGGCAAACATAATTCGAGATTTTTTTCTCAACTCTAAAATGGGCGAACCGCCCCTCAACGGATTCGTCTCGATGAGACATCTCCAAAAATACCCGGCGGGTCTTGGTCCACCGTTAGCCCGGGACAACCAGCAAAAGCGCTCCTACCGTAGCCACTACTCTCTTTAATTTTAGTCGCTGCAATTTTAGTCCTTTTAGTTCTTACCACTGCCGCCCCAGTAGCGACATCATCCCTCATTTAAATTGCCGTTGGACGCGAGTCCAAGGATACCCGGCGGGCGTCGCTCCGCCCAACTGTTAACGCAGGAGAGCCCGCTAAAGCTCCCCATACTAATATACATCGGAACCCATAAATGGGTCCCGACCCGTTACTACGTCCTCCCCCTCGTGTTTGGTATAGATCGACTCCATTCTTCGTCCTGGGACCGAATCTGATCCCAGCCCCTCGAAAATCCCCCGGGTTTCAATTGTCCCACGACCCGCCCGCTTCCCATCTCGCTCTCGCCGTGACCCCGCTGTCCTTTGTTTTCTTGTCCTCGTTCTCTCTCTAACCGACATATCTGGTCTGTTTTCTTTTGTTGTTGTTGTTTTGGGTGTGCTGTGTGTATGTGTTTATCCTGAGCGACCTTTCTGTCGCTCAGGACGCCAACATGTCTAGTATGTACTGTATGTAGTGTGTGTATGTGTATGTGTGTAAACATATACGTCTGTATATATTATATCTATACGTAAGTATTATATAGGTATATATGTATATATTTTCGTACATAAGGACACCGAAAAAACGGACGAACGTACTAAAGCTCACTAAAATTTAGAGTTTTACGGACGGACTGGACGCTGATGATTAGGACGGACGGGGGGTGAGTTTAAGTCCGTCCCATGGGTTTTTGGGGTCTCAGAGCAGGGCCTCCACCTCACTAGGAGTCCCCTGGAGGATGTTCTACCTCGAGCCCCGAAAAGGGCCGATTCCCGTCATTGGTTCCCCCTGGGACGTGTAGGAATCAGCTAGATCAGGTAGGCATCATGATCGAAAATGGTCTTTCTCGATGTTTTGCTGTGTCCTCGCGCATGGGGTCACTTTCCACAACGCGTTTGAATCCAAATTGATGAGCGGCACATCGAGACTACAAAGGCGAGATCATTGTTTGTCGACCAATTAAGACAGGAAAGCTTAAACGATTCAAAAGCCGGGACAGATTGCAACTTTTGAGGACATTACGGGGAATTGTGTGGCGATCTAACCATCTTGGGACCGGATGTTGTCTTAAGAACGTGGGCGTTGACTTGGACATCCTGTCCTAATTGCAGGAAGTTTGAGCTTAAAAGCTCAGATTTCATGGGAAGATTGGAACTAAAATCACAGATGGTCCATTTCCGAGTACTCGGAAGATTCGAACTTGATGTCGGCAAATTTAATTGAAGCCGACTCTCTTTAAGGACATCGACGATTTACGGTAGCCGTCAATATTCGACTTTCCGGAAATGTCCCCAATTGGACACTGAACTAAAACCCAAGAAAAATGGGCGTTACCCGACCAACGACGATTGGATAGCGACAAAATCGCTATCCTAAGCTATGGGCAGAAAATTCGAGGCGACGACCAACGCGTCGACTCGTGGAATCAGTAGGACTTCGACAGCGCGGAGTTCGGTCGACTTTGCTGACTGGCTCCGACGCACTATTTCGAGTGTTTGGTTTTCATGCGGCTCTGTTTTTCTTACTTCGCTTTTCGCTTAAGAGTAACAGGCCATTCGCTTAAGTATCTCATGAACGTAGCATGTTTCTCGCCCCTAAGTAGAATCAATCGCGTTCAGGTTTCACCCACCCCGTGCCCACAGAAATGCTACGCACAATCTTAACTGGAATCAACCCCCGGAATCGAGTTCCGACGTAGGAGGCGTTAGGCAATTTAGTGTACATTCATGCAGAGCACTGTGAGGACTGTTTAACTAATTCGAAGTCTTGCTGATTCCCCGTGGTCTTAGGTAGGGCACAACAAAACGGACGCTTCTCGTCCAGGTGTTTTACATGAATCGCTGATTTGTAGATAGGGTTCTCGAATATTCCTGAGTAAACACGGTAAATTTTCTTGAAGGTGCACGCCACCAACTTAGGACTAGTTCAATGGTTTGTCGTTTTTGGCTTCCAAATTTGTAGTTTAGTTGATCGTTCAATCCTCATGCTTGGACAGGATCGCAGATTAGGGACGGAGGACTAGCCTTCGTCGGGTGTTAGGAAACCCTTAAAATTTCTTTTATTCCACTCGAGTTAAGAAAATTTGGGAACACAAAAGACAGATCAAATTCTAGGTATTATCACTTGAGTTTAAGGTGTTTGCTACTTGCGCTGAATGTTGCTTAAGGACCGTCTCGGTTTAATCGTTTGACACCGCCCCTAGGGCGTTTTCACAAATTTAGTTGATATCTCACCTAGGTACAAATTTCATTGTGACGACTGACCAGATTAACTTTAGATGTCCCTCTAGACCCGGCTTATTCAAAAAAAAAAACGAGCTGGAGGAGCAAGCCCCAGCTGAACAAAATTTAGCCGACCTCGACCTGGGACGATGACGCTTCGTTTTGTGGTGATACACCAGTTTTGGACCCAAATAAATACGTGGTTAAAACAACTAAGTTTACCGGTTTTCACCATTGTACTACGCAATGGTCTTCTCTCGAGACCATTGCCCACAAGAAACATCATTAAGGCTTACCCCTGCGTTATCACCAGATACCGCCTTTGCGAGTGAAACACTTCGTGTCCCCGCCTTCAAACAAAACTTTAGGACTTCCTGAAAATAAAGAAAACTTACCTCCTCGCCCAGGCCATTTCGGCCCCAAACCGGGCGAGTGCAAAACCCCTTTTTCTCTTTGGAGCGAGTTGATCGCTGAGTTTAGCTTTTCTTTGATTTTAACTAGGTTTGCCCGTTAGGCTATGTACTATGTATGCCCAGTTCCACTTTCTCTACAGTTTCAGTGTCGGCCAGCTATATTTTCCCGTTTCGTGAATTGATCCTGCACGGAGAATTTAGATCCGCTGCAGTTTCATTAGTCTTAACAATTCAGCCATAGGAACACAACAACATCGACTATTATGTCGATGATAACTCAACTGCAGTACAGTGTAGTTGAGGCACTGCATTATTGCAGTGTATAAAGGAAAAACCACGGATAGGGAGAGTCAACGAAATGACAACAAAGGAGACGCCAAAAGACGCGAATGCGTCCGGGGCTGGTCGCCCTTGGCCCGACTGTTAAAAACGACCCCAAGAATAGGAAATAACGCCTTTTCGCC
>JASANE010002408.1:0-42867 GCA_030248225.1 Trileptium ribeirensis | reverse complement strand
TATTGCTAGTAGCACTTGGATACATAAAGAGGTAGTCTCTTACGTCGTCTCGGAAAGACTATTAGTAGCACTTAGATACAAAAAGAGGTAGTCTATAAAACGTCGTATCGGGAAAGACTATTAGTAGCACTTGGATACATAAAGAGGTAGTCTCTTCGGTCGTCTGGAAAGACTATTAGTTGCACTTGGATACATAAATAGGTAGTCTCTTACGTCGTCTCGGAAAGACTATTAGTAGCACTTGGATACATAAAGCGTAGTCTCTTACGTCGTCTGGGAAAGACTATTAGTAGCACTTGGATACATAAAGAGGTAGTCTCTTACGTCGTCTCGGAAAGACTATTAGTAGCACTTGGATACATAAAGAGGTAGTCTCTTACGTCGTCTCGGAAAGACTATTAGTAGCACTTGGATACATAAAGAGGTAGTCTCTTACGTCGTCTCGGAAAGACTATTAGTAGCACTTGGATACATAAAGCGTAGTCTCTTACGTCGTCTGGGAAAGACTATTAGTAGCACTTGGATACATAAAGAGGTAGTCTCTTACGTCGTCTCGGAAAGACTATTAGTAGCACTTGGATACATAAAGAGGTAGTCTCTTACGTCGTCTCGGAAAGACTATTAGTAGCACTTGGATACATAAAGAGGTAGTCTCTTACGTCGTCTCGGAAAGACTATTAGTAGCACTTGGATACATAAAGAGGTAGTCGCTTACGTTGTCTCGGAAAGACTATTAGTAGCACTTGGATACATAAAAAGGTAGTTAAAATGGAAATATTTAAATGGCATAAATTGTAAAATATAATTCCCAACGACCTTGAAGACGCATCTGGCTTGAATTCAAACATATAAAACAGGAAGCAACTCGTCGCATATAATTTTGATGAAATACTACGGAATGAGCAAATGGTCAACGAAAATCTATCATCTAAAATCTAAATGCGTTGAGTCAAGTTTAGATGCGTACACATGGGTTGTTCTTTTGTCAAATCAGTTCGCGATCGTAAAAGCGATGAGCACGAACAAATCACGATTTTCTCTTACATATGCGTACACGATTTGTGATACAGGAACGCGTAGGCGCTATTCGCGGTCACTATTTTGCTATGTAGCATCGGAATTTTCCGACCGCGTACAAGTGTAAACGCGATTACCAAATGGTGTTTTTATCTCGTATGCTATAATGCACATATAGACCTCGAACATTGCTGATCCAATCAAAATGTCATTTCATGTTCGCGGTCACTATTTTGCTATGTAGCATCGGAATTTTCCGACCGCGTACAAGTGTAAACGCGATTACCAAATGGTGTTTTTATCTCGTATGCTATAATGCACATATAGACCTCGAACATTGCTGATCCAATCAAAATGTCATTTCATGTTCGCGGTCACTATTTTGCTATGTAGCATCGGAATTTTCCGACCGCGTACAAGTGTAAACGCGATTACCAAATGGTGTTTTTATCTCGTATGCTATAATGCACATATAGACCTCGAACATTGCTGATCCAATCAAAATGTCATTTCATGTTCGCGGTCACTATTTTGCTATGTAGCATCGGAATTTTCCGACCGCGTACAAGTATAAACGCGATTACCAAATGGTGTTTTTATCTCGTATGCTATAATGCACATATAGACCTCGAACATTGCTGATCCAATCAAAATGTCATTTCATGAACGCGAACAAATGGTAGAAATGGGCAATAGTGCGCGAAGGCAAATTTTTTTCGTACATCGTAGAGTCCATGTTTGCGTTCACAAAAATACGAATACAAATGGCAAAATATCAACGCGAATATCCGCGGGAATCAATTCGTGATTTTGACTAAAGAACAACCTTGGTGTACACACCTAAATTGGACTCACGCATAAACTGTGAATAAATCGATTGAAAATAATAATTGATATCTACAACATATCAGATAACTCAACGTTTCCGAACTCGCAATCTCGAAGTCCGCCTAAATCGTTTATGTTATCAAATGGTTCCAATCTCCAAACTTTAGCTACTTCCGGTGCGACTAAGGTTAACGATCAAACAGATGTACGACAACAGCAGCTGTCATTGGCTAGAAGCTTGCCAGTATCAACTAAATCTAAAGAATGTATTGCAAAAGCGAAACTAAATTCAGGCAATACTAAACTAAAACCCAAATATCTAACATCTGCAGCTGCGCCTTGTTCACAACAAAATGTACTTTACAACAAAGTTTCACAAATACCGATCATGCCTAAAGCTGATGCGGTGAAAAAGAATGGAACAATTTCAAAACCGAAGATGAAAGAGAAAAGTTCGTCAACTGAATACGAAAACATTTAGGTCGTAAAAATATTCAGTAGACATTTTGTGACTCAACAGTGTGAAAATTTGTTCGAAAACGTTATTAGTCGATTAATCAATTTTAAATTCAATAAGTAACCCGTTGCAATGTGTCAAACTATTAACAGCCAAAAATATATACATAGTATTTTTAGCTTCAGTTAGAAATATCTTCTTCTTTAATTGAAGAAATGCGACGGTGTCTAAGGTCTAAGCCACAATAATACCACAAGGCATAACTGTAATGCAGTTAATTACGATCTAAACTTCAGTTTAGCAACTGGTGTACAGGCGGAATCGCAGACTATAATTAAAGCTATTGTCAAGAGTGTGTTGTTGAAATTTACCTTGACCTACAAACAGGGAGCGGTGAAATATAACTAAGTTTTCTGCATTAGTAAACTTAAGGAGCGCCCTTATCATCCTACTCTGTCATCAGCGATTCGCGATTGCTTGTTCGGCGTACCAGCCATCAGTCAACACATAAGAGAACATAAAATTGCTATTTTGGGTAACGCATCCCAAACGTTACGAAATAAAATATTGTCCTATTAGCGATTATATACTTGATAAACAATATGTAGCCAATCTGTGACCGATTGACATTTGACCTGGAATAATTTTATTTTATTATCGAACTAAAATTCCCCCGTTTAGTGTTGAAAAAGCCTCACGTCACATGTGATGTTTGCGAACTAAAGGTATCATTAATGAAACGAATTGTGTTAGTGTAGCGAACAAATTCGGAATGCAAGTTTCCAAACTGTGCGTTGTGGAACGAATTCGTCGCCAAACAGAAAATAGGTTTATTCTGTTAGCGAACAGAAATTACACCGTTTTGCAATTACTCGCTAGCCTTTCGCGAACTGAAATATTTCAATCTGAAATTGGTAATTCCAATGACTGTTTTGTTCTCAACAGAGTTTCGTACATAGTGCTAAAAGAAACTGGTAGGTGGCGCAGCTTATGTACTCATACAAATCGTTAAGGTTACCCATACACGATTCGCGGCACGGAACAGTTGGAAAGTTGATACGTTACTATATGCTTCGCGGAGATCGTTGGGTTTCAACAGTATAAGAAACATTATACGACGTGTCCTAAATGTGACAATGTTTAGCTTGACCATTACACAATGTTTGTATGATGTTTGCTGATTACGCAATTGCGTTGACATCGTCAATCTTGAGTTAAACCAATTGTGTCATAATTACCACAGAAAAACCATTTATTGCTGGCTTCTTTTAATCTATGAATCATGTGCCGTGGTTCTTGCCCGCTCGCACAATTTCGGGTTGTACTATGTTAAAATTACCGTGGTAATTTTTTTCCAACAATGATGGGGCAGTCCATAGAAAAATGAAAAAAATATGTTTTTGTAAAATCCGTAAATATATTCATAAATGATGTAAACATTTGGTGCACTGTTAATATTACAATATTGTACGTTGTGCATTCATGTATATATATATATTTGCTGCAAATACAACAAATTAAAACCCAAGAAGGTACCGCCATGAGTTGAACCAGTAATCTCTCAATTACCATGATGCGACGCCACGTTTGTTGACAACTAATTTGAATGACATGCAATTTTGAATTAAAATAGATTTTAACTCGAAGGTGAAATTGGAAACAAATACCCTAGCCTCTGCTCTTTTATCACTCTAGTTGATTGCTTAAAACATTTTAACATCGTATAAATACAAAATAGTCAAGCATTCAAAGAAAGGTTATATGAGTTTTTAATAGTTATTTACCAACAGTAAACCAACCAACGATAATAACCGTAAACGTTGCTTAGTTGTGGTCTGGCAAATTCGAGATGTTTTCCGTGAAGAACATTCAGCTGGTAAAATTAGTGGTCTGTAGTGGTATGTCATGATGACTACAATGGAACTGTGGAACACAATCTGAATGGTGCACACAGTCTGGAATATTGGTGTCGATATGGGAGGGTAGGGAGATAACGCCCGTAACGGTCGGACCAATCGGTAAGACAAATCCACATTTGAAGTTTAAGCACCAAAATACCCAAACCCACGCCGACCGAAGATATGATGACAATTTTAGCAACAATGGGCAAAATATGGAGAAAATTTTGCAAAAATTGCGCTAAAATTGGTAAAAATTGGGAAATCTGCTATAATTTATAGTAAATTGGTAAAGAATTGGGAAAATTTTTGGGAAAAATTTTGAGTTCGTAATAATTTAAAAACTTTACCCAACTGGCCTACCATGACCCCTGGAAAACCTCTCCCAACCCGCGATATCATCTACCTGTACTAAACCGACGCACCTCCAACTCCTATGTCCAGATGATAGAAATATCATAGCCGCCTAGATTCGTCTTGCTTCTCTGAAAATTTCATAAACTTATTTTCAAATAAAGTTAGTGTTAGTATGACGCAAAACAGTGCATAGAAAACCGCATCACTATTTTTGTGATATTGACATATGCCGAGAAATGATTTATCAGTTATGTTATAAACGTTTAACAGACCATTAAGCGTGGAATGTGCTGTGGCGGCACGAAGTGATACGATCCCGTGTATATTCTGATGTAACAATGATGACATCAACAAGTCAATACAACCCTTAGGATACGTTGCAATATGATGCAATCAAATGCAATGCGATATTAGCTATTACATTATGCAAATGAGATGCTGTATATAAATATGTAATTTTGAGCAATAAATCACTTCATTCGTTGCAAACACAAAGGTCCACATTGGTGAACCCGACGTTTATTTCATGTAATCCGCCGCGCGTGTAATACTGTGTCAACGCCATCCTTCAACGTTTTGTTCTATTATCCGCTCGTTTCTTGGCTCAACACGAGTTTCCACCCTTTGGACAGTTTTCAAACGTTCTCGACAACCGTGCTTATTCGTGGATCGAATTTTCCGACCCTCGCTGAATCAAGCAATGGCCGTCAACCCCAGTCGATCTGGTCAATCGACTCAAGAGGCTGACGTCGGGCACATTTCAATCCCAGCAGCCACGGTCAAATTGCCCCCGTTTGGGCCGGCGGATCCACAATTGGGGTTCCCTCAAGTCGAATTTCAATTCGCCACCAGAGGAATCACGACTCAATTGACAAAATTTCACTACGTCATCGGATCACTGCCACCGAGGTGAGATTTCTACTCATTCGACCATTCACGGACAACCCGTACGATGTCATCAAAGAGCAGCTAGTGCAACGATTGTCCGCGTCCGAGCAACGACGGCTGCAACAACTTCTCAAGGAGCTAGGGGATCGGAAGCCCAGCCAACTGCTTCCCCACATGCGACGGTTACTTTGCAATCAACAGAGCTCCCTTGACGACTCGATCCTTCGACAGTTGTTCATCCAACGTTTTCCCATGCACGTACAAGTCGTGGCCGCTGCTTCCGAAAAGACGACCCTCGAGGTGGCAGCTAGTTGGCGGATGAGGTCATGTAGGTGGCGATGCCGGCAATTTCGACCGTGGCAAACGACGAATCGTTGACAACTGAGGTTCAAAGTCTTCGATCCGAGGTTCGAGAATTGCGCAAGCTGGTCAGCACGTTGACGCTCGGTGGAAAATTTCAACGACATCGTGATCGCTCGCTCAAAGGCCGTGGGCGAGCTCAATCGCGCAGCCGCCCTCGATAGTATCACACAAAGTTCGGCGATGCAGCGACGAAATGTCGACAACCGTGCGCGAAGTCGGGAAATGACCGTGCGGGTCACTAGCCACGAAAAGTTGTCCCGTCGCTGCAAACAGCCGATTGTTCTTTGTCGTGGATCAAGACACCGGACACCGTTTCCTAATCGACACGGGTGCCCAAGTCAGCGTTCTCAAACCAACACCCGACGAGCGACGCCGCGCTCAATCGTCGACTATGCTGCAGCGGCCAACAACAGCACAATCACCGGCTAACGATCGGCAACCCTCAACTTGGGTCCCTAGCGAACGATTCGTTGGATTTTCATCCTCGCTGATGTCAATCATTCAATCATCGGCGCCAATCATTTGTCACAGTTTGACCTGCTCCCGGACGTCCGGCGTTCGCGACTATACGATGGTGTCACTCGTCTATCGATCCCCGGAATCACTTCCGACAAGCAACCTCTTAACATCACGACGCTTGCCTCAACTCCGCACACCGAGTGAAGATCCCGGAGAAGTTTCCGCGAACCACGAAGCCCACGTCAATCACGGGCAATGTGCGGCATTCGGTTCAACATCACATTGATACTCTGAGTCCTCCAGCCCATGACAGACCACGTCGTCTTCCACCGCACAAATTGACGGCCGCTAAAAACGATCATATGCTTGAACTCGGCATTATCCGTCCGTCATCAAGCAACTTCTCCTCACCACTCCAAATAGTCCCCGAAAAAAACGGCGACTGGCGACCGTGCGGAGACTACCGAGCTCTCAACAGCAACACCGTTCCGGATCGACATCCCTTTCCGCACATCCAAGATTTCACAGCGACGATTGTTGGCAGCACCGTCTTTTCGAAAATCGGTTTGGTTAGAGCCTACCACCAGATCCCAGTTGCTCCAGAAGACGTTCCGAAGACTATAATCGTGACTCTTTTTGGCTTATTCGAGTACGCCCGGATGCCATTCGGTCTTCGGAACGCCGCCCAGGCATTTCAACGCTTCATCGATCAAGTCATTCACGGGTTTGGTTTTTGCTACGCGTATTTTGGACGAAATCTTGGTGGCGAGTGTCGACGACGAGCAGCATCAACAATATCTGCAAATGTAGTTTGAACGTCTTGACGAATTCGAGAACAACATCAACTTCGACAAATGTCAATTCGGGACGTCCGAACTTGATTTCCTACTTGATTTCCTTGGCCATAATGTCAATAGCAAGGACATCCAGCCGCTCGAGTCGAAAGTCCAGCTGATTAAAGATTTTCCGTGCCCGACGACGTCAAAGAAGCTGCAGGAATTCCTAGGGATGCTGAATTTCTACCATCGGTTCGTCCCAAATTGCGCCGAAATCACCGCTCCTCTGCAATCTTTCATCGCAGGTGCAAAAAGGTCCAAGCAGCTGCAATGGACGGAAGTCGCGACGATAACGTTCAGAGCATGCAAGGATGCTCTCGCAGGCGCAACTCTACTGGTTCATCCGGCCGCCGACGCACCTCTCAACATAGCTGTCGACGCATCGAATACGGCGATTGGTGCTGTTCCCCAACAACACAACGGCAGCATCTGGGATCCGTTCGCCTTCTTTTCGAAAAAATTGTCACCCGCAGAAACGCGATATAGAACGTTTGGTCGCGAGTTATTGGCGATTTTTTCCGCTACTCGGCATTTTCGCCATTTCGTCGAAGGGCGCCAATTCCATGTGCTCATCGATCACAAACCGCTGAATTTTGCGCTCCGAACTTGTTCAGACAAACGATCGCCTCGTGAAAGCCGGCATCTTTCCTTTATCGAGAAATTCACTGACGACATGCGCCACATCAAAGGCGTCGACAACCGAGCTGCGGACGCTCTCTCGTATTAATTAGGTATCAACGTGAATCGACTACAACCAGTTAGTCGAAACACAGAAGCACGAAGACTTCGAGTCCAATTGTCGCCACGAGAGCACGCTTCGTCTTGAGTGGGTCACTGTACTCCCAGATCTATGCAATATGTCAACCGGCACTCCCCGACCACTACTCCCGGAGAGACTTCGACGCGTCGCTTTCGACAGCCTCCATTCTCTATCGCATCCGGGCATCAGGTCATCCCAGCGCATGATCGTGCGGCATTTTCTTTGGCCGGGTACCAACAAAGATATTCGACAATGGGCCCAATCATGTATTCCTTGTCAACCATCGAAAATACATCGTCACACCGTTGCTCCTCTCGGAGCATGTGCCATTGCCGATCGTCGTTTCTGTTACGTTCACGTCGACATCGTCGGTCCTCTACCCCCATCAAATGGGCAATCCTATCTTCTTCCGATGGTGGATCGATTTACACGATGGCCCGAAGCAATTCCAATTTCTGCCATTACCGCCGACGTGGTTTCACAAACATTCGTTTCTGGGTGGATCTCTCGTTCCGGTGTTCCATCGACCATTACAACCGACCGAGGCCGTCAGTTCGAATCTGCACTATTCCGCGAATTAATGCGACTTTTGGGTATCGATCATTTTCGAACGACAGCATATCACCCGATTGCCAACGGTCTGGTCAAGCGGTTTCACCGGCAGCTCAACGCCTCGATCAAAGCCAAACCCGACGCTACGGTGGACCGACGTCCTTCCAATGGCCCTCCTTGGTATACGATCAACCGTGAAAGAAGACCTCGAATCAACGGCTTTTCAAATGTGTACGGCGTATCTCCACGCCTCCCCGGGCAACTCACCGCCTCGGACAGAGCATATACACTTGCCGATCAATCATTGTTTGTCCAACGACTTCAGTCTACCGGGAATAATTTACGACCAACGCCAACTCGATGCGCCAACCGAACGGGCTTCGTTCCTCATGATTTGTCGCGTTGTGATTTTGTGTTCGTTCGGGTCGATGCGGTACGAAAGCCGTTTCAGCAACCATACAATGGGCCATTCCGCGCTGTCAAGCGCGGTGAAATATGCTTCACGCTCGACATAGGCGGCAAACGCAGCATTGTATCAATCGATCGATTCAAGCCTGCGTTCATCGAAAGCAACGAACATTCAACCCGTTCGACGACCACTCAATCAACAGAGATACAAACGGTCGACGGTCGAAAGACAGCGACAATTGAAGGTCAACGAACACGGTCTGGCCGCAGGGTCCGTTTTCCTGACCGATTATGATTGCTCGACTGAAGGGGGAATACTGTGGCGGCACGAAGTGATACGATCCCGTGAATATTCTGATGAAACAATGATGACATGAAAAAGTCAAATCAACCCTTAGGACACGTTGCAATATGATGCAATCAAATGCAATGCGATATTAGCTATTATATTATGCAAACGAGATGCTGTATATAAATATGTAATTTTAAGCAATAAATCACTTCATTCGTTGCAAACACAAAGGTCCACAGTGCCTTGAAATACGAACTTGCATTTATCGGTGGATGGTTGTAGATGTAAGCATAATGGAGTTTAATATTTTTACGAATATTACGCTCGAGCAAGGCGAAATTCCGTAATAATTTAGCGATCGGTAACCGTTTTTTCATGGGTCGTTTAAGATAAGTAGTGTGCACCGTGACATACCTATGTTTTTATGAGTCGTTAAGATAAGCTGTGTGCTCTCTATCCCGAGTGAGCTGTCCGCTTTATAATGTAGCTATCACAATTGACATATGCAATAGTTTATCATGACTGTATTATTGTCTTTAAACAGTCCACGCTGACTCTGCGATATGTCCGTAATAGAAAAAGATTATGGTATAAACCCAGAGAACGTATTTTTATGACGATATACCGTTTTTGTTTTAATATGACAAAATGCGTATGAAAAACGCTGCTGTCGTGGCAACGTCGGTAGTCTATATAGCACTAATATAAAAACGTTGCCTACTACCTTTAGATTTCAAAAAAGCTAAGCTTGTGATCAACGACGCTTTGTCAGGCTGAGGGGCAAATGTTCATACACGAATTTATGCATCGTTCAGTGTACGATAAACTGACGCCGGCGTCAGGTATCAAACACGGGCTGTACGGTTGAATGTTGCGCGCACTTAACCAATGGCCTATCTAGGAGCGGTGGAGGGACTTTAAAGCGCCATCAAGCAGCAAGGCACGTGCAACATACGGCGTGCGACAAATGTAGTTATTGACACAATGCTTCGTAATGTACGTCAGGTTCATTTGTACCATACATGCTCAGAGGGGTAGGTGGGATTACCTACCCCTGAGGCTGCAACTTCCCTTTTCCACTCATCTAGACCTCGCCTGTCCCCTGGCAGGCGACCTAACCCCCGAGCATATACACCCTAACTCCCCTCTAGTTCTCACCCACCACCAAGTGGCTTACACCTTTTGGCAGCCGAAGACCTCAAATGTCCAGCACCAGATTACCATTTCTCGGACACCAGACCTGGAGCACGTACGCTATGAAGTTGGTGTGCACGAAAGGGTTAAACTTAATGCAGGCTATGTCGTCCGCGGCCCATGTCAACTTTATTGCCCGAAGTATAATGCATGTAATGCCGTTCGCTATATACTAAGCCTAAATATTTAGCCTTAGCCTAAGCTAGGGTCTATATATGACCAATGTACTAAGCCTAAGACTGGGGCTTACCGACCGCTAAAGTTGACATGGACCAGGATATACTAAAACACCAAAGCCTGAATATACACTATGAACTCTAATCGTCGATCAAGGATAGAACCCTCGGCATGACTTAGGGAATATAGTTAAAGCTCACGAAATAGCTTTCATGGGGCTTCATAGGAGTTCTTATACAAATTTATCCGGATGTTTCTATCTCTATGACTAATGATTATTTACATAGACTGTACAGGGTATTAGGCCAAAGAGCGGTAGCAGCTCAGAAAATATAATAACAACCAAACAAAGCGTTTATTTCAACGCAAAAGCAAACGCAAAACAAACAAAATACGAAAAGACAAAGCTCAAATTGCTTGTTGAAAAGTTAAGGCCAAGTTAATCAATAAAAGGCGTCACGCCATATCTCAGGTGTTATATATAGTTCGTATCGGACACTGAACGTTTCTTATGTACTAGGCGTTTAATATCGTGGTTGTGTACTACTAACTGTAACCAAGTCTTTAAGCCGACAAACCTGCATAAAATCTGTTCCCTTGTTACAGTGGTTGTCGATTAGGACAGGGCGGCACATATAACCCGTATGGACTGACCCTAACCCTCAAGCCAAATCTAATCCCCCGCCCCCGAAGTCTCCGCACCTATACCTCACTTAGGACAAATTTTAGATAAAAATTTGCATAATTAGGTGAAATATTGGGATAATTTTTATTAAGTTCTTAAAAATTTCAAAAATTCACCAGGCCAACAAGCAGACGGACCATAGACACATATGACTTTTTCCTTTGGCAGGCCGCCATAGGCTATAAGCAGACGGACCATAGACACATATGACTTTTTCCCGCCATCGGCTATAAAATAGGGTTGACCCGTAGAGGTTTAATAATCAACGCAAAGGAGTTGAAAAGGTGAATATAGTGAGTCCTATTGTGGGTATACTTTTAGAAAAATGTTAATACCCAAATGGTTATGAGGTTTGCTGTAGGCACAAAAGTATGCGGCAGAAATTTTATCGATTTTCAACTTTTGCACAATCAGTATACTTGTGCCATTAATTCAGCGGTGTTAGAAATAAAATCTGAAACATGAGAAGATGACAAAATTACGAGTTCCGTAGCAGTTTTGACAGCCGACGTACAAACCAATAAGAGAATAGTGGCTTCGTCTGATCACAGTACTCTTACATCGAATATGCGATAAATTTACAGTAAACGATAAATTTAGAGTATGGCACGACAATATAGTTCTAGTTTTTCAGTCGATGATCATATGTTCGCTAAGTGATACAAATCGGATCAAATATTCACACCAATCCAAAAAGCGTAACTCCTGTTTGTTTATTAAAGCATGCGTATATATAGTGCGTTGGCAATTTCTCTCGATTTAAATGGGGGCGGTAGATGTAGCGGATACGCGTTATACTATAAAGATTTTAGCGGAGTGAACGTCTGCTCATGATTAGCCGAAAAATTTATACTGGAATACATCATTAACACTGGAATTTTTGAACAACCACATGGGCTGTGATAGCTGGAATATTTAAAATAATTGAACTATTGATGTCACATGATTTTTTTATAATCGTCATAACTCAGCCGCTCGAGGCAAACTTAAGCTGTCTTGGTAAACAAATCAGGATGAGGTGTACTATTAATATCTCGTTCAGCCATCCTTTTCTTTCGTTTGTCTAAAAATATAACGCATAAATGTCTTGACAGCACCTATATGACGTTAATTTTCAATACTAGGACGGTTATAAGGCATCGGGTAAAAGGAAGTTCTGCAGCCAGTTCGCAGAGAAAACTATAATAGGATTATATACTATAATAGTATATAATTTAAATGAAAATTCCGCGCCTGTGGTATATAAAAAATAATCTTGCTTCTCTCAGAGTCCTAAAATGGGGTAAAAATCATTTTTACCTCTGACGCCGAACCACGGGAGCGCCATACCCCCGCACCCATGGAAACATCAATCACAGAGCAAAACCAACACCAGCAATGACTTTTGTATGCCCAGACGCCCCTAGTGAAACTTTTCAGCTGCCCAGTATACCAGAATAAATTTTCGAATTTAAGGTCAAGCAACCACGAGGGTGTCATAGCTCAAACCCCATAGCTCCACAACCGGAGCCTTAATCGAAAATATCGGCATCGAAATTTATGATTTTACTATGATATCAAACCAAAGAGAGAAAGAAATCGGAAGTTAAGAAAAAAATAACCTTGCTTCACTTAGAGTCCTAAAATGGGGTAAAAATCATTTTGACCTCCGACCCCGAACCACAAGGGCGCCATACCCCGTACCCATGAAAACATCAATCACAGAGCAAATCCAACACCGGAAATTACTTTTTAATGCCCAAACAACCCCAGGTGTAACTTTTCAGCCGCCCAGTATATCAGAACAAGTTTTCGAATTGAAAGTCAAGGAACCATGAGGGTGTCATACCTCAAACCCCATAACTCCAAAACGAGAGCGTTAAAATATTCATCGACATGGAAATTTGTGATTTTACTATGATATCAAACCAAAGAGAGAAAAAAATTCGAAAGTTAAGATAAAAATAACATTGCTTCCGTGAACGATACTAAAATGGAGTAAAAACCATCATTTTGACCTCTGACACCGAACTACCGTGTTTTGCTTTTTCTACAAAACACCGTAAATGATACAAAACACAAAAATACATTTTTCAGAGGTTTTTTACATAGTTTAGCGAATACAAAGCCACCCGGCTTTTGCTAGCGAACTCCTTTTTAAAGCTATCATAGATATAATACAACGATTATGTTGTGGTGACTGCATGACGTGTATGTCAAATATACATTGCTTAGACAAATTTAAAAATTTATTAGAGAAAACAGTAAGGGGAGACCCTTCAATTTGTCCTACGGATTCGACCGTTACACTATTTTTGTCCGCGATGCCTAGCTAAGTAAATACGGACAAATGCAATAGTCAGAGCTTACTATTATAATGTCCCAAGTAGTCATAACATACTATCGCGACACAGCTACGTCACGGTGCACACCACTTATCCTAAACGACTCACTAGGGCTTCGAATGTGCGCCTTGAATCATCTGACCTCATTATTAAATTCCTGCCTTTAACATCTTTGCACTGTGTTAAACCGGTAAACGGAACCCGCAATTATATAGAAAAAGTTCATGAAACTATGATAAGTATTCACACCTAAGAAACGTTTCGAAACGAAACGACAAAGGCAAAATAATAACATCGGAACCATCGTCCACCAGTAATGGGAAAGATTCCGTACGCGGATGACATGTATACATGTCATAGTATATTTTAAATATTGTATGTCATCTTGAAAGATAAAATGGATATTGCACTCATGAAAGCTAAATATAAATAATATTATATTAGACAGAATTTAAATAGAGATTGTTTTCGTTGCTAATTTGTTCAAATTTAATCGGCTGTTGTACGCGTCGAGCATCTTGCCAAGTCCATGAAGTGCTGCTGCGGCGTCGCTTAACTTGCAGATTTCGAAAACTGCAGCCCCAATTCAGCTTAGCCGATGAATTCTTCGGCTTGCCTTTGATGCACGCCCATCGGATTATTCGTACGTCCGCGAGCTGTAATAAATACATTATTATAGCACCGCGTGGAAGATGTTAAACGCATAGGTATATCGTGCATGTTTAGAAGTCCAGTGGTAGCAATGACGCTTTCCTGCTCAATAAAATAACCGGAGTCCAGCCAAAGAGTATGGCTTTCTGTATAATGATATTATCTGTGTTCAGGATAATAATTAAAATAAATAATTTAAGTCATAAAGAGTAAAGGTATGCTAGTATATGTCTACTGAACGTTATTTTAAGAAGGGCGAATCAACCTCCAGTCCTAGCTTTCTCATGAGCTTCGCAGATTATGTACTCACATGAATAAACTTTTGCGCCAGCTACAGGTAATTCCAGCGTAATTATCAGAAGCGAAGCGAAGTTTCAGCGGTCTGTGCCGTTTAAAGCAGTGGCTTCGGTCAGCGATGGGACAATCTCTGTGGCGATCTCCCGTGTGCATCAGGCTATGTAGACCAAGAAGAGACTGGTGAACTGTCTCAATATTTTGTTGCTAAGAATGAAGATCGCCACAGCGTTTTTGGTACGAGGTGAACGAAAAGTGATGTATACAAGATTTTGTAAACCTCTTGTAACATTTCTACCGTTATTCTGATTTGATTTGAGTGCATATATATTTTTCTTCCGCTAGCAGCTGTTTTTGTTATATTTTTCTGTAGCACATCTATGCAATAATTAACTTAAGATGCGCCCCAACCATCCTCTTTAGGCACCATATACGAAACATTGTTAGCGAACAAAACTCGGGTTTCAATAGCCGTATCCAATTTCGATATTTTTCTGTTCCATAACGCGATTAGCGAATGCAATTCGGCCCCTGTACTTTAACATTTTTGCGAACATTTTTGAGTTATATGTATGGAATATGAAATGGAATAATTTCTGTTCTTTAACGCAAAAATGAAATTTGTGTTCAGTAAACAACTGCATGGCAATCGCCTTTGTCAAAAGAGAGTAAGGGGCGCAGCTTAAGTTTACTCATGCGCTATAATAGTTATACGTTCAATATTTATATCAGATCGGCGCCCATGCGCTCGATGCACGATAAACTCAGTTGCACATTACTTCGCCATGTACCCCATGTCGAATTAGTCAGTTATAAATCCATGGGTTTTTAAATCTTCTTCGAGTTGTTCATTAGACGGTCAGTAATCAGCATGATATGGCCTTATTCGGCCACGTTAGGGTCCAGGATTTCTCTGGCAGCTCGTTTTACTTAGATGACGGCTGTGGCAGTGATGTTGTTTGACTCCGTCTTTGTGCAATACGAAACCTGACGGACAGAGCTGTAGCGAAATCCGGTTCGATTTTTTAGATAAATCAGAAAACAGCTATGCTCATTGATGGCAGTGGCGTGAAAGGGTTAAGTGAATTTATATTTAATATACAGCAGTTATGGTAAATGAGATACTTATTAACCCGTTGTAAATGTCCTAGACTTCCTCGTAACCGTTCCCACTGACCTATTGTTTTTAATGATGCAATGCTGCACCCTGGAAGAGGACTTGCGTCACAATTTTTAGTCAAAACCATGTGGCGTGTCTATACAGAGCGACAGTGTAGTTCACCCAGCAATGCGCAAAGCTGGAATAATCAAGCAAGACGCATTACTGTCCGCACGACATATCTATGCAGTGTTACAAATGTAGAAACGATAAATATGATCTGTGGTATAAATTGTAGATTCAAGGGCGTAAATATGTTCTGAGAGGGGCAGGGTGTCCGACTATTAGGAAGAAACTCCTACCCCCTGTCGATACCTATGCTGTACAAGTTCATTAGTGTCGCTCCGCTAAGTCGTTTTGCGATTTGCGATACGCAAGGCGGCAACGCCAATGGTGATCCACAAGACAGTTCGAGCCCTCCACTAGGAGCTGGTCGACAGGACCGAAATGGTGTAGGTGGCTTGTCGCCGATTGATGATGGGGAAACAGGCGGCAGTCGTAACGTCGTGGACGAAGTGGATGCCTGACTAGCAAGTGTTCGTGCAAATGACAATAAACCCGCGAGGCCGAGTTGTCGTCGTTTGACTGAGTATATATCTGGCTTCTTGTTTAATTGCCAGGGTATCCTAAAACAGTCGGACTTGTTGTGTTTTGTCAATTCCGCGAAACCAGACTTTGTGCGTTTGTGTGAACCATGGCTTGAACCGTCGGTGGACGATCTGTCTTTTCGCCCAGATAGTTATGCGCTGTTCCGGTCTAACCGGGCTGAAGTTTTCCCGACTGTTGGCCCCGGCGGGTGTGGTATACTAATTGCCAACCGTCTCAACCCCGTGCGCCTTGTGACAAATAACACTGGTGCGGAATTTTTGTTTGTAAAGTGCACGGGTCGTTGTCGTGCGGTAGTTACAGGCTGCGTTTATAGACCTTCAAATTCGGACTACATGGGCACTTTCGGAGTTACCGAACTTGCTGTTCTTGACCACATATGCGCCGCTATGCTCGAGATGTGCGCCCTGGGTGACGATGTACTTATCTGCGGTGACTTTAATTTCCCGGGGCTGACCTGGCCCAACCCTTGCCCCAAATATTTATTGGAATCTGCTTTTGTTGACTGCATCAATGATTGCTTGCTCGAGCAACACGTTCTTTTTACGACCCGCTATATCCTTTATCCGAATATCCTTTATTCGGTTGTGCCCAACTGCCCTGAACGGGTATTGGACGCACATTCCATAGCTGCGTTCACCCGCACCGATCACGACACTGGCGTTCACATGCTTTTTGATTGGACTAGAAACCGTGAATCTGTCGAGGTGGTTCCAGTTCAGCAGGCCGTGATTTTGCCCGAGCGAAGGTCACAGTAATGTGCCAATTTTTCGCTAACAGAGACTGGCCCTCAACGTTCAGCGGCCTCAACTCCGCTGATGCTTACTCGGCTTTTATAGTCATATATGATAATGCCGTTGATCGATTTGTCCCCTTCTTCAAATGCTCTAACCGCACTAGCAAAATCCTACCATGGTAACGCGATCCGGCAGTTAAACGTAGCGCCCGTGCAAAGTCCCGATTGTTTTCAAAGTACCGGAAGAGCAAGCTCATCGTTGACCACGCTTTGTATCAGCAAGCGGCCAATGACCATTCTGCTGAGCTCCTTAGAGCCCGTTCCAGACATGAGCTCAAGCTTGCGAAGGCCGTAAAGACGCAACGAGGCGTCAAAGCGTTTTATCAGTATGGCAAGCGCTTTATTCGGCCAGCATACACCATCACAAGAATCCGTGACAGTGACGGAACGATCTTAACTGAACCAGAAGCCATTTCCAATCGCATCAACGATCACCTTTCTGCTGTGTTCAGGAACGAGCAGCAGGGCGAAGTACCCGTTCCGGAGTTTTGGCTTGTGTCCGCGATTGTTGACGTCGATTTCACTGTTGATCACATCAACAAGCAACTTCGCAGCCTGAATCCGTGGAAGGCTCGAGGACCTGACAACGTCCATGGTATTATCCTGAAGCGATGCGCTGACCAGCTATCGTTACCCTTGTACCTTCTATTCCGACGATCGCTTGACTCTGGCCGCCTACCGCAGGCGTGGACGGATGCCAATATAACGCCGCTACCAAAGGTTACTAACACCACACTGTGTGACGAGCTGCGACCGATATCACTGACGTCGACTGTCGTCAAGATACTTGAACGAATATTGTGGCACCGGATTCTAGAATTCCTCAAGGCTCATAATGTCATTGCAAATTGTCAGCAAGGCGGCCTAGCGGGACGCTCTGTGGTGACAAACCTTTTGTCATGTTTGGACGACTGGACCAAACACTATGATGACCGACCGGACACTGGTATTGATGTCATCTATTTAGATTTCCGCAAAGCGTTCGATTCAGTGCCATTCCAACGCCTGCTTACAAAAATGGAATTTTGCGGAATTAGGGGCAAGCTGCTACGGTGGTTCCGAAGCTTTTTGACCTGCCGGCGGCAACGCGTGGTTCTGAAAGGGGTTGAGATGAAGTGGTGTGCTGTCCGCAGCGGTAACCGCCGAGGGACCATCTGTGGGCCTAACTGCTTCATTTTATTCGTCAACGACGTCCGCAACAACATCATGTCCGATGTTGCCCTATTCGTTGACGACATTAAAATGTACCGTGAGAATCGTAGCTCGTCAGAGTGCGCCATGCTACAAGCTGATCTGGACACTGTCGCTGCCTGGTGTCGCACGTGGCTCCTCGACCTGAAACCGTCCAAGTGTGCCCTTCTTCGGATACGAGAGCAGCAGCGCTTTCCGGTGAGATATCGTTTGCCAGGAGGCGACATCCAGCAAGTCCCATCGGTGCGCGATCTTGGCGTCACCATTGCGGACAACCTTCGTTTCAACAAACATATCGACAACATCGAATCGACGTCCAATCGGCGTATCGGTCTGATGAGTCGGTCTTTGGCGTCCCGTGACCCGGCTGTCATCGTACCGCTGTACAAGGGTCTCGTGCGCCCATTGATCGAGTTTGCTGCCGCTGTTTGGTCTCCACAGTATAACGTCGGCATCGAGCGTCTCGAAAGAATCCAGCGCCGGTGCCTCCGTTTGTCGCCCGACGTTGATGTTCACGAAGTGTCCACTCTTAAATGCCGCCGCGAGACCATCGATATGGTCAATACGTACAAAATCCTCAACCGCGAGACTGTGCTCAACCCTGACAACCATTTTTCCCGACCACATCGCGCCTTACGAGGCCACGAGATGAAGCTGTTTCGTCCGTATGCGCGTACGAATGTACGTAGCCATTTTTTCACTTGTCGGATCATCGAGCCGTGGAACCAACTTGACAGCACGATTGTGCTCTCAGAGAACTTGGACAAGTTCAAACGTAATTTGGGAGGGGTGCGATTTTTGCCACGCTAAGGCAAGCACCTCTAAACCCTCTTAAGGTATGATCTTAAGGTATGATGAAGGCCCCGTTTCTTGGAAAGAGATAGGTTTTTTGTGTTGCAGGTGGATGCAGGAGGGTCTGTCACGACCTTGGCCGCCCCATTCTCTAATATGCACCGCGCGTGCATATAGTTTGCGAGATTTTGGTTATTTTTGGCACCGTTTGGTGTCATATAGACTCTTGTGTCGTGATAGCGTTGCGGTGGGTTCTCTCTCACCGCTTGTTGCTCCCTTTGTCGCTGCCGAAGAAAAAATATCTTTGTGTTTGTTCCCGTTTTGGCTAAAAAAAAAGTATTACACCAACGTTATCATAGTACATTCATTGGCAACTAAAGTGTAATTTACGCAAAGCTCAAACTTTTAGACATATATCTTTTGATTATTAAGCCGCGCTATTTCCAATTTTTACACAATGGACTCAGCGGTATGCGCTTTTACCTTATTATATTATTTTTTATTATATTATTTTTCTTTTATTATTTTCTTATATTGTTTTTCTTTACAACTTTGTCAAAAAAAATAAACAACTTAATACTGTACTCAAACTGTAGTTGTCGGCATTTGTTTGTTCTTTTATTACACATTTACACAAGTAACTGCAAAAAATACATAAATAGTCACGTTGCCAGAAACCATATTATCCATTGTATTTACACTAGCAATTTTCAAATGCCGGTAATCGATTAATATTGACTGAACAAAATTTATCTAACAATATATAGCATATTCGATACCTTTTTTTATAATTAATGAATGTACAAATCTGCAGCATCATCTGTGATTTCTCGGTGGGCGGATATCTTGGGATATATTTACTTGTCGGAAACATTCATCGCACATTGAATAAATTAAAAGTAGACACAATCACTGCAGACACAATCACTGATAGAACTTATTACTGCATTGAGATTACTTACGTGTAGCGTATAATGTGGTACGACTGTTAGTATTCGGCTTTTCAGAAAAAATAGTAATGCAAAATTGAAATCAATTGATCTGCGCGCCGAAGGCATGAAATATTTCACGTCTTGCACATCTTAACTTTACAAATTTCGTGTGGTGATATATAATGGCATTCCGCTTCTGACGACGTGTGGGATTTGTTGTCGCTGAGTGATGTCCGCCTCTGGTTACGTCTTCGAAGGTATTTCGCTGCCTGACGTCGCGTGGAATTTGTTGTCGCTGAGTGATGTACGTGTTCAAATAATTGCAGAATAGGGTGGGAACAACAAATGTTTTATTATTAACGACAAACTGTTAAAAGTATGGTGTCCATATGATGTCAATAGCATTATATAACAGAGAATCAGACATGCTGCAGCGCGGCACGAATGTTTACTTTAGATCGAAATGAAAAACAAATCACGTTATTCCCAATTACCATTGGGCCTTTAGTGCACTAAATTCATGAAAATGCGCAATTTTTTTATCGAATCCGCTGCTTTATAAAAAAGAATGTTATTGCATTATATTGTACCAAAGGTATAGTCAATTGGTAGTGCCTTTTACTACAGTTGGTCATTTTACTACAGCAAGCCAAGGTGCGACGACAACTATCTAAGGAATTTGCATTGCTTATCTGAATTATCATTTTGTAGCTACTAATATATTAGTAAATTTATTAACACGTTCACGTCATTGTTACCCACCGGTGGGTAACAACCAAGGTGCGTGCCTGCCATCGTTACCCACCGGTGGGTAATCTTATGTGAATTTGTATTAGCTTTTTCTCACAATTGGCAACGAATTTGTCCCCGAAATTTACACTTTTGTCACAGGAAAATGACTAAATTTTTAATGTATGGAAGTGTTACCCACCGGTGGGTAACAATTGGCGAGTTCTGAAGCGCTAAAGTTGTACATAAAAATCAGCTCTCGTTACCCACTCAGGGTAACTTTGGCAATCAGCTTCATCATTATGCCGACGCAAACACTAGCATTCAAACATTTTAATGAAAAAAGTTAAGAAGAGTTATTGTACGTTGCAGACAACAGCAATTACTTGTGGTCAAATGGCATAAGTATTATAAATAAAACGTTTTAACGCGTGAAATCAGCATCAATAGTTGCCTCCAACTTGGGCTACTGTTCTGCATTCGAACATTTGTCGTAGCTATTATATCTCAATATTAACGTCATGAGAAATCCGCTAACTCGTTTTGCTAAAACCGGTCTTCATGTAGACAATGTATATCAATCATGACACAGTTTCTACTTTTGCTAAATTCACTTTTACTAAAATGCCCAGAGCAACATCAAAGTATGAATGAATAACGTGAACGAAATTAAGCGTCCTGCAACTCACACCTAAACTACTGTGAGAAAAATATTTATAGCAGTAAAATTCGCTGAAAACACTATTTAGTTGTTGCTGAACGACTTATTCCACAAAGTGTTCATTGAAACATTTTATACACATGTGTGGCTGCTTTTGGCACGTTTCGCAATATGTTACCACCTTTGGAACTTTCTTCAATACATCATTTCGCGGCAACTGAGGATTTTCAGTTCTGACTTTTTGATAGCACAAAGTGCAGTGTCGACGTTTGACCCTGGCTTTCCCTTCTTTCACCTGCATTTTGTGTCCCTTCACAGCTCGGTATGACTCAACAATACTCTGACGCGTGCGGACGCCGCCGGATTTTTCCACCATGGAAACGCTCGGCCCTGGTTCCAATTTTTTCGCATGAAATCCCCTCGGTCCTCGATTCACTCTTCCATCATCTTCTTTTCCTGTTAACAAAGTGAAAACCAACTTTTCACGGAATTGTAGCATCGATAGCTTTTTTCCTGGATAGAATGGCCTTGTATAGTATAGAAGCGTTTACGACGGTCGGTCTCGCAAAGTAAGCTGATTGCAATCTCTAGATACCATTTTACTTGTTTTTCGAACATGTGTATGGTATGCCGCCAATTGATCAGATAAGTCCACTCCCTTTTTAGTCTTGTTGTAGTCAGTAACAGCCAACGGCTTCCGCACGGCTTCGCCCTTCCAGTTTTGTTTCCCAGTTGGCTGGAGGGTCGCATCATGTTCTGGTCTTGTTGTACACATAAGAACGTCTCGCCTGTCGTGTCATTTGATCACCTTGATGGTACTACCGTATTGCTCGTCGTTCAGTTGAAAAGAAACTGGCATTTGTTGGCCGTAGATCTCACCGGGTTGCAATTTTTTAGAAGTCACAGATTTTGGCGTAGCTTTGCGATTAGATCGCAGCGTGCTACACATAAAAGTGTCCCGGCCGAGGAGCGTTTTTGCCAAGTCAACGCTACTGTAAAAATTGTCCATAACATAGGTACGACCTTCGTCAAATAAATCTTCGCCGAGGTGTAGGGCGACAGCAGCTGAATGCGACACGCCTTTAGGCTGGCCACGCTCTTTTCCCTTGTAAATGCACATGTTCCACGTATAACCGTTGTCGCAGCAAATTTTGTAAATTTTTATACCGTATTTATGTCTCTTGCCAGGTATGTATTGACGAAATCCCAGCCTGCCGCGCCATCCAATCATGCTTTCGTCAATTACGAACGTTTCATCCGGCCAGTATAACCCCTGGTAGTTTTCCACCAACGCATTGACCAATGGCTGAATTTTGTGAAGCTTGTCCTGCGTTGACTGTACATCGTCGTGGGAGATGTGGAAGAACTTGAGAAGCTTCTCAAACCGGACACGTGGGATAACACTTGGCAGAATAGATCCCTGATATAAAAATTTTTTTGACCAGTAATCGCGAATTGTTGGAAGTTGAACTAATCCCATGTACGTCAAGCAGCCGATAAGCTTGTAAATTTCTTCTGCATTTGTTTTTCGCAAAGTTTTATCGAATTTCTTTTGTTGTGATGGTTCAAGTTGTAAGCGATAATTTTCGGCGTAAACATTCGTTGCTTCAGCAATCAAATTTGCAACACGGTAATCAACTAGAGCCTTATAGCAATCTGTCGGCAATATTTTGTTGTTGGCTCCTGAACCAGGAATTTCAGCTAGTATTCCGGACTTTCCTTCAAATCGAGGCCGGGTAGAAACTTCTATGTCCGCCCAAACATCACCGGATGTGAAAACTTCCGCTTCATTTTGTTCGAACTGTGCTTCATCATCATTATCGTCATTATCCGAAGAAGATTCGGTGACGGAGTCGTCATCTGAAGATTCATTGCTTGATTTATCACTGTCTACATAATCATCACTAGACTCAGCTTCCGAATCTAGAACGCCGCGAAATACATTAGAAGTAACAGCCCTTGATATGGGTTCAATACTGTCACTTCCGGAAGATTCGTGCTCACTATCCATGAGATCACAAATTACGGACAACTTATTTGCAACCGTTGTGCTATTAATTACGTGCTATAGATTATGAATAGCTAAGGTATATATCTATATCTGAAAATAGTAAATGTGCAAATTAGATTTACAATGTGCCAAGAATATACAAGGCTGGAAAAGAAGCTTATAACCGTGATCATTTCTTAAAAATAAGCAATAAATACAGGAGTTTTTGGTGCGACTACAATGGTCAATACGCCTGACACTTTCTTAGCAGTATGTTATTAGAATCTTGAGCCTGCAATACTGTTAGGCATTGTTACCAACTGGGGTTAACTGTATAGTGGGTAACCGTGGGTAACATTGGCAGGGAGGTTCCTAAAACACTATTGAAATTCGGTGGACAATTGTTACCCACCGGTGAGGAACAGCTTGTTTTCTGTATTTTTGGATTCAGTACAGCGAAATTCGTATGGAGGATCAGTGGTATTTGGCAACAAAGCTCGGAGGATCTAAACGCCCTATTGTCCAGAGGGTTATCACATCAAATTAGCTATTGTCGTGAACGTGTTAAATAGCTAGACAGCAAGATTTCGGATGAACCTAAGTTGCTACAGTTTTACGGATTTACCAGATAGATGAGTGTGATAATTATACGGTGAGGTGTTTATAACTTGCAATTATATTTCTAAACGGTATGCATTAGTCGAAAAGTTTTAATATCACGCTGGCTTTATTTTCCATGACGATGATATGACAATTTCCGCGGAATAGGCGTTGTTTTGTGCAGCTGATAAAACAATGTTTTAAAAACGTGGTGATTGTAGAAGTTTTAACTTTTTTGATGCACGGCTGAATTAGTTTATGGGTTAATGTTTGACAAGCTGAGGCTGGCGCCAATGATCCTACTTCGTCTGTGCGGATGAACGATACGCACTTTAAGCATCGAGCTATGTATGATCAGTTATCGGTTTCTTAAGTAACCTCACAACAAAAGAAATTCGATAAAACTTTGCGCAAAGACAAATGCAGAACAAATTTACAAGCTTATCGGCTGCTTGACGTACATGGGATTAGTTCAACTTCCAACAATTCGCGATTACTGGTCAAAAAAATTTTTATATCAGGGATCTGATTTGCCAAGTGTTATCCCACGTGTTCGGTTCGAGAAGCTTCTCAAGTTCTTCCACATCTCCCACGACGATAGTACAGTCAACGCAGGACAAGCTCCACAGAAATTCAGCCATTGGTCAATGCGTTGGTGGAAAATACCAGGGGTTATACTGGCCGGATGAAGCGAATTCGTAATTGACGAAAGCATGATTGGATGGCGCGGCAGGCTGGGATTTCGTCAATACATACCTGGCAAAAGACATAAATACGGTATAAAAATTTACAAAATTTGCTGCCACGACGTTATCGTGGAACATGTGCATTTACAAGGGAAGACCATGTGGCCAGCCTAAAGGGGTGTCGCATTCAGCTGCTGTCGCCTCTACACCTCGGCGAAGATTTATTCGTCGGAAGGTCGTACCTATGTTATGAACAATTTTTACAGTAGCGTTGACTTGGCAAAAACGCTACTCCGGCCGGGACACTTTTATGTGTAGCACGCTGCCGATCTAATCGGAAAGCTTTCAGGCCAAAATCTGTGACTTCTAAAAGAAGTGCAACTAGGTGAGAATCTACGGCCAACAAATGCCATTTTCCTTTCAACTGAAACGACGAGCAATACGGTGGTACCAGCAGAGGTGATCAAATGGCACGACAGGCGAGACGTTCTTATGTGTACAGCATACCAGAACATATGATGTGACCTTCAGCGTACAGTAAAAACGGCAAAAGTTGAAGGGCGAAGCCGTGTGGAAGCCGTTGGCTATTACTGACTACAACAAGACTAAAAGGAGTGGACTTATCTGATCAATTGGCAGCATACCATACACATGTTCGAAAAAGAGGTAAAATGGTATAAAAAGATTGCAATCAGCTTACTTTGCGAGACGAGCGTCGTAAACGTTTCTATTCTATACAACGCCATCTATCCAGGAAAAAAGCTATTCGATGCGTTTAATTCCGGTGAAAAGTTGGTTGGCACTTTGTTAACAGGAAAAGAAGATGATGGAAAAGTGACTCGAGGACCGAGGGGATTTCATGCGAAAAGATTGAACCACAGGGCCGAGCGTTTCCATGGTGGAAAAATCCGGCGGCGTGAGGCGCACGCGCTCAGTAGTATTGTCTTTAGTCATACCGAGCTGTGAAGGGACACAAAATGCAGGTGAAAGAAGGGAAAGCCAGGGTCAAACGTCGACACTGCACTTTGTGCTATCAAAAAGTCAGAACTGAAAATCCTCAGTTGCCGCAAAATGATGTATTGAAGAAGGTTCCAAAGGTGGTAACATATTGCGAAACGTGCCACAAGCAACCACACATGTGTATAAAATGTTTCAATGAACACTTTATGGAATAAGTCGTTCAGCAACAACTAAATAGTGTTTTCAGCGAATTTTACTGCTATAAATATTTTTCTCACAGTAGTTTAGGTTGTGAGTTGCAGGACGCTTAATTTCGTTCACGTTATTCATTCATACTTTGATGTTGCTCTGGGCATTTTAGTAAAAGTGAATTTAGCAAAAGTAGAAACTGTGTCATGATTGATATACATTGTCTACAAGAAGACCGGTTTTAGCAAAACGAGTTAGCGGATTTCTCATGACGTTAATATTGAGATATAATAGCTACGACAAATGTTCGATTGAGTAACAGTAGCTCAAGTTGGAGGCAACTATTGATGCTGAAAAACGTTTTATTTATAATACTTATGCCATTTGACCACAAGTAATTGCTGTTGTCTGCAACGTACAATAACTCTTCTTAACTTTTTTCATTAAAATGTTTGAATGCTAGTGTTTGCGTCGGCATAATGTTGAAGCTGATTGCCAAAGTTACCCATGAGTGGGTAACGAGAGCTGATTTTTATGTACAACTTTAGCGCTTCAGAACTCTCCAATTGTTACCCACCGGTGGGTAACACTTCCATACATTAAAAATTTAGTCATTTTCCTGTGACAAAAGTGTAAATTTCGGGGACAAATTCGTTGCCAATTGTGAGAAAAAGCTAATACAAATTCACATAAGATTACCCACTGGTGGGTAACGATGGCAGGCACGCACCTTGGTTGTTACCCACCGGTGTGTAACAATGACGTGAACGTGTTAAGCAATAAAATTTCAGTGGAGGAGGAGCAGAAATCTAGGAGATGGGCGTCTCGCGGGTCGCCGGACATGTTAACAGGATCATGGAGAAGGGTTAGGGTCGCCACCACAACCCGCCCTGTAAAAAACCGCAGCAGAATCGTTAAATATGATTATTAACAAAGTATATAAGCTCCAACGTTTATTAACATAATATCCACAATATTTTGTAGCATTTTTAATTGTTGTACAAGTATTTTCGGGCTGTAAAACAACGTTTTGGCACTAGAAATAGTGGTAATTAAAGTTATATAACATTTTGCATACAGAAAATATTAACGTAGAAAAATTGAAAATATTTTGGATTTAGTTGAACATAGGTGGTTGCGGTCGAGTGATCGCAACGGACATGGAGAAAATCTCACGAACACGGGAGATTTGGAAAGTGAGTCTCTAACCCTTACTGTAGACAGGCGAGTTACGTCGATATTTCTCGGGGATGACGGAAGAGTCAAAAATGCTTCTCTATGGCACCAAAAATATCGTGAAATTTTGGACAGTGTTGCTTGTATGCATTGAAATGGTATGTGCTAGAGACCGCAAAGGTGTAAATTGTGCTCAAAAATGATTCTTCTTAAGGTCACGGTGAACAAATTTTCGAATGTTTTTAAGCCTCCTACTGGTTGGAAGAAAAATAATTATGCTGAAAAAGGTAGACCCCGTACCTTGTCGTAAAGTTTGGCTATTTATTATCGCTATAGAAATTTATAGCGGCCAGAAGGAATCAGAGCCAAAACATATTCAACTACGGAACGACCGAATACCAAATATACCGCAGAATACCGAGTATTCGGTATTTAATATTCGGCCGAATACCGAATATTTGTAGGAATAACCTTGTCGCATGTCATCAATGGTAGGATTACTTTGCGTTTACTGCTACTTATTTTGTACTACTATTCATCGTAACCGTAGGCGATTACTAAGGTGTGTTGTTGCCTCATCAGCTGCGATCAGTAAAATTTACCAATCGAATGTTATATTTTATGATCCATTGTGCGCCATCGGGGAGTCAGTTTGCTGACACATCACTGCTCCGCAAATAGATGGATATTATCGTCGCGCATCCGCCCACAAAGGATAATTTGAAATCATCGAGGTTACAGTCATTTAGAAATAGATACAGCAAAAGATAATTGGGACGCGAGCAATATTATTCTGCTTAGTTCAGACTTTATTTGTTGACCGCCAGCGGCTGGAACGTGGTATCAAGTTTGGTAGACATCACTATAAATTGTACCAACTGAAGAGAGTTACACACTCCACTACATCCATGCTCCACTACCTCGTCACATTTCATTCTGTTCACCGCAGGTCGTAAATGTAAAACAGTGGTCACTTTTCAAGCTTTTCACTGGTGTAGCTGTATATCGCAACGTTTAGGGACATTGTATGCGATTAGGACCAAGTACTGTAGCAAAAACCACCACAACCACGCTTATATTTTGATCATTTCACGGCTTTTGAAGCTATTCGATATTCGGGCCGAATAGTGTTATATTTCGCCGAATACCCTAATATCCAGTCGAATACGGAATACCGAATATTCAGTCGATTCCTATTTGCAACGGTTGCCTATGAGTAGATGAAAAAAGCTGCTTTGGAGCCCCCCGCTCTGCGGAGTGCGGGGGTAATATTTGGGTCAGCGGGGGTATTTAATTGGGTCGGGGGATATCGTTTGATACAGCTTTGCTTATAGTTGGATACTTTATTCAGATTTATATTAATTTAAATGTATATTGATGTTACAACGTTGTCAAGAACTTTCGTTATAGTATATTCGTTACATGCTTCGACTCTCTATTGATAGATTGTTTACTAGCGGTGAACGTTTTGTTTGATTAAAAATAACTACTTGGACTTTTAAGTTATGCAACATGTCATTTTGGTTAAACTATCATCGTGAACTTTTTTCGCGACAATTTTAAATGATAATTTCATACCTAGACCTCCTAGTGAATCGTTGACTTTAATACACTGTTCACGTTCTTGGTGGTAAATAGAGTGTAGGTCAGCGTCGCGTCACAAGCGTATAATTCATACTGCAATATTTTGCAGCATTTCATTTTATCATGATAATTGGTTTTTTTGTCAATTCCAGTTTTGAAAATTCAATTTCTTTGTAGTAAGAAATGTCTCAGCTGGACGCGCGTACAATAGCGTCCTGTCGACATTTAGACAATGATGCAGTGGAGAGAAATGTGAAATAAGCACTTCACTTTGAACACATATTTACAAAATCTGTTGGATCTTACATTTTCAATTCGAAGTAGGACACCCACATCTTTTTCTTCAAAAACGTTTTGATGACGCCGAAGACAACGTTCAAAATTGACTGCGTACCTAGTATTTAATACGCAAATATGCAAGCTCTCAGCTCTCAAGTATTTCGCGAATTTCAATTTGTGATATCACCGATAAAGACTTTAAACATCATTGATTTAGCGCTTAAAAATTCCATGCTGTGTGAAAGCTCGTGATATTTGATATGTTTTAAACGTCATTTTGACAGTAATCACGTTCTCTTCTTGTGCAAAGACTCGAAGAATTGTTGTTTATCGCAAGTTAGCAATTACCAAAACGAGATTTCAAATTTAACGTGTGGAGAATAAACATTCTATATAAGTCTCTTATAGTTGAGCTGCTATTCAAACGGTATTACAAGGCTCATAGTGAAATTTTATTTATTTTAGCTACCAACGATTATGAATTTGTTTACAGTCTTCTACCGTACCAATTACGTTTCAACAGGTAGAGATGCAACATTAGTATGTGTACTCATTATTGAAACGAGCGAAACGAGTTTCCCCAAATAGGTTGCTAGCGTGTGAATGAGGAAAAATTTTTTGTGTGTGGCTGTGTCACCGGTAGAGCGACATTGTATCGATGGATTTTCACGAAACTGCTATGGTCTCCATGTGATTTTTTTTGTAGTTTGGTATGTATTCCGGTTTGAGTTTTGGGTGAGAAATGGGTTGGAGGGCCAAAATTTAGCATTTTTTGAAAACTGGGCTCTTGAGTAGTATCTATGCAGGTTTGTAGCTCGAAACACAGAAGGTGGAGCCGTGTTCGACTCGATGAGAGCTACAACTTTGTCTTTTAAGTCATTTTAGTTGGACTTCAATGTAGCTTAGAAAAATTGGTTTAAAGGTCATGGGACCAACAGTACCGTGAACCCAAAAATTCGAGATTTGGTAAATTTTGATAGATCTCTATGAAAAAAACAGGTCACTAGGTTTTCGAATACGTTGAGAACGATGGCACAAATCTTTTTGACCTATAGCCAATATTTTTCACGATGCATCAGGACCAAGGTTGGATCTAACCTTTGAAGATAAAAAAATTCAAGATATTGTTAATTTAGTCAAATCTCCGTGAAAAAACGGGTCACTATGTGTTCGACTACGCTGAAAACGATGACACGAATATTTTTGGGTTATTGCCAATATATTCTATGATTCATGAGGGTTGAGATTGGATAACGGTCCTCTCCCAAATAAAATTGGAGATTGGTAAATTTTGCTAGATATTCGTGAAAAGGTGGATAACTAGGATTTCGAGTAATTTGAAAACGATTAAACGAATCTTTTAAAGAGGTCCGCTCGTTTCCCCTTGCTTGCAAGTTACTAGTATATTTGTCAGACAACTAGGGTTAAGTATCATGATGAGTGTGTTGGTGTCACTAAACATAACCAGCTGTGACAATGAATCAAGTAATTACGCGATACGATGATATTTTCATGTTTGTTATTTTAGTACTCTTAGTAAGCTATGGTTTCGACATTTTTTATCTGTCGTACGTCAACTAGGTTTATTTAATCGTGTAGCAAAAGACTGGTTCACTACTTATAAACTCACAATCGTTAAGTGATACAAAGTTTAGGCCCCCCCCTTGATGTTGATCTGCTACAAGTCGTCCAAAACTTGTAGAAGCAAAGAAGTTTAAATCAAAAGTGCTGTGTGCTAAACATACCACCTGAAACTTTAGAATGGAATGATCAGCATATCATATTAAACCTTTTTAACCTTAGAGCTTATTTTATAATATTTCATTGTAGAGTTCATTTGTTGACTGTTTGAGTAACTGCGCAAACAAAGGGTTGAAGTGTTTCAGAATTATGAGCTCTTGAGATCAAGGAGCTCGGGTATAAAACATAATTTAAAATTAAGTCTGGTTTCACACAGACATGTCCGGTATAAATTACGTCATGGTTATGTACTTAAGTTGTAACTAAATATATATTTTTTATCTTTGCTCATGCAACGTTCCATACCTTGATTATGTTATTTTATAAAAATCTCTTTCAAATTAAGTAAACACACACAACGGTTTCAGCAAAACTTTGTACTCCTTTAGCGATATTTCATTGCAATTAAGTATGCTGGATTATCAATAACACTGTTTTATGATATAGAGATCGAATGTGTTTTATTGATATTGGAATATATACAATACATATTTATTATATCCGTTGCAGTGATACTTTAGGTCTAGGGTAAATGTAAATTTCTTATCTGCCATTTCTGAAGAGACGGATGGTGCTACTGAATTACATATCCTTTGGATGATACAACACACATTAACAACTGCTATTACTACAGTAAATAACGATTATTACCGCTGTGTGTGTATACCGTAGGCTCATACAAGCATTAATTAGAGAAATATTATTTTCCTTCTCTGTAGCTAGTAGCGCAAACGATTATTTCGTATGTGACCTGTCGGTTCTATGTCGTATGCCCAATTAAATAACTATCATAATTTAAAAGACTTCTTGAGGTCTAGCGTTCAAAACGCAGCGAATGATATGTTATATTGTGTGGTTGAGCTTTTATAATTAAAATTTAAATTCATAGATAGCTTTTCTATTAATCAATACAAGTATACTCAATACTTTTAGCAACAGCTCAAGTGTTTTATTTTAATTTTGATCAATTTAGGTCTAGTCCTTTTCGATATAAAGCGCATGGGGGTGGTAATGCTCACCCAACGGTTTAGCGAGCATCTAGTATTATAGAAACATATCTAACGATGTTGAAAATGGTATCGTAAATCCCACAGCTACAACGATTATCAGTATACGTTTTATCGATCTGGGTACATTTAGTTATATACTCAGCTTATAATAAAAATTATTGGAGGTCCAGGGGTCGTGGTATATCAGCTAGTTTTTTCTTGATTTATGATTCAACTAATTCATAAGAGTTGGACTACAAAATTAATGATTCAATGCTTGTTGATCGTGCATTCTATAGCAATTTTTTTGTTGTTTGAAAAAAGTATTTTTATTTTGAATATGTATCTATTTTTCACATTTCAGCACATATAATACACGACTAAATTTAAACCGCTTCCATCAACAATCCTATTTTGTTAGTTCCCAAAAAAACTTGTTTTGTGGCATTTTAAAAACTGGTCAAAAAGCGTTCAGAACAGAACGATACCCGATTGAAAACAAGACATGTTCTGTTCCGAATATTTTGTGAAAATCAGTCAAATCGTTAGTCAAATTTCCCTGGAACACCTATATATCAATGATGTAAGGTTTTTGATCTGCTTACAAAATCCAAAGCCTTGGACAATACTGTGCTGGAATTTCTGCTGCACCTGATGACATTTGCACTCAGCGATTTTGCAGCTCTATTCAACAAATTATAGATGACCAAGTACCAAAAAAACGTCAGGTCGTTAAAGACAAACCAGGCACTTCTTGGTTTAATTCCGAATGTGGGACATCCAAACGAGAGCTGAGACGTCTCGAAAGGGTCTGGCGCAGGCAACGAACTCTAAATGCAAAAACAATATACAACCAACAAAAACAGCGCTTTCGACAATTATGCCAACGAAAACTCGACGCCTTCTGGAAATTGAAAATTGATCAATCAAGCAACAGCAGCAAGTGGAATGTAATCAACAAAATGCTCTGCAAAGGCAAAAAATCAACCTTAGCAGATGACAAAGCCAATGACATAGCACACTTCTTCTATCAAAAAGTGCGGCTCCTACGGCTGAATCTTACATCGCACGGCTCCGACAACGAAGTATGCGCAAATTTGCCAAAGTCCACAGGCTTTTCGTTCACTCCTGTCACAACTGAATATGTCGACAAACAAATACACCGAAGCAACAACAAATGCTGCGCGTTAGACATTCTGCCGCCTGAAATTATTAAACAATTTTCCGATACTCTCGCAGGTCCAATAACACATATAATCAAGTGCTCGTTGCAATCTGCAAGATTTCCACACAGTGAAAAAATGTCTATAGTACATCCGCATTTGAAAAAACAGACGGCCGACCCTACGGATTATAATAATTATCGACCCGTCTCTAATATATCCTACTTGTCTAAACTAATCGAACGAGCAGTTCTTTCTCAACTGAACTCTTTTTTAACAACTTCACATCATCTTCATGATCAACAATCCGCCTATCGCAAATTTCACTCAACGGAAACGGCACTCATCAAAATAACAAATGACATTCAGGCCGCCTTCACTAGACGTAAAGTTACTGTGTTAGTGAGTCTGGATCTCTCAGCAGCATTCGACACAATCGAACATAAATAAATTCTTCAGAATCTCTTAGCGGCCGGACTTTCCAGCAACGCCGTCGATTGGTTTGAATCCTATCTAGCTAACCGCCAACAACGCGTCCAAATAGGCAAAACTTTGTCAAAACCAACGGCTTTAACAACTGGTGTACCTCAAGGTAGCGTCCTTGGCCCAGTTTTGTTTAATATTTGTATTGCACCGGTCATTAAATTAACATCGGCAGCTGGTTACGAAGTACAAAACTACGCTGACGATATCCAAATTTATCGACATTTCTACCCAGACAACATTTCCACCGTTGCTGCATCACTGACAGATCTTCTACACAGACTGAAACATTGGTTTAACACAAATAACTTAATTCTAAACGATTCTAAAACCCAACTAATTTATTTCCATTCAGTTTAACTGGACCACCAACTGTAATAGGGTCGGCAACTATCATACCGACTAATACCATAAAAATACTAGGGGTTACTTTAGACAATCAACTAACCATGGTTCAACACATTAACCAGTTATCTGCCACCTGCGCCTGGCAACTCCGCTCAATTAGCCACCTCCGACGCCGACTGAGTGATGATACTGCACAAACCATGATACGGGCATTTGTTATGAGTAGACTTGATTATTGTAACGCCTTATATTTAAATGTCCCAACGTACATCATGCAACCTCTACGCCGAACTTTACACACCGCTGCAAGAATAGTTGCGTGCTCAGCAAAATGGGATCCTATTAGTCCGGTATTACGACGTCTTCATTGGCTACCTCTTCGAGAACGAATTACGTTTAAAATTTTAGTAATTGTATACAATGTGTTGGCTTCAAATGAACCCAAATACTTGGCCAACATGTTGCACTCAGCAGCGACACCGCGCCTATCGAGTGAACGTTTACTCCAAACACACGGCACACGAACAAAAACATTCGCCTTTCAAGCGCCCTCACTATGGAACACATTACCGCGATCATTAAGGGACTCTGAATTAACGCTATTTGCGTTCAAATCTAAACTTAAAACTCACTTATTTCCTCGTCAATGACAATTCATCAGTGTTTAGATCTTGTTTGATTGTGTGTATTAAAATGTATATATGTAAAAAAACGGTATTGTCACTGTATCTGTTCTGAATATTTCAATTGTCTATGTATTCGTGGTTTGTACAATCCTTGTTTGTGTTTTCTTATATGCAATTTGTCAGCGCTTTTGTAACGCTCCGGCGAAAAGGGCGCTTTATAAATGTTTCTTTATTATTATTATTATTATTATTTGGGCATCCGGAAGGCGTCGAACGGGTTAGGGTTCAGATCCTGTTGTGTCGGACCCCAGAAAAATTTTAAGTATGAAATTAATTTTTATGTTTGAGTTGCAATATGGCGTATATAGGTTTTCAAGCACGCTGATTGCGATAATGGTACTAATTTTTCGCTATCTGCTACCGTTTCCAATATTACCCTAGGGTTCATGGGGGCGCGGATTCCTTTAACTAGGTATGTAAGTTTTGTGCATTTACGCTCGCTCCGTTTCCCTCGCTTGCGAGTAACTAGACTAGTCTAGCGTTAGCAAGCAATGCTTGTGAAACATATGTATGTTGCATTTCGCATCGTGATTTGAAATGTGCCAGTTTGAATTTCTGTTGGCAGGAGTACCCAGAACATATTTAAGTACTGTGACATATGCATTTAAAAAATTCTAGCGATGTTCTGTTTTAGACGGAAAAGGTTGTTATAGTTTGTTTCATACTGTAGGGAGTACCAGAAATTCTTACATCGTTGTAAATTTAGCTCTCGAGCTACATCAGTAAACTTCATATAACCTGCTCATTTTATAATATTTCTTCATTAGTAGACATGATTTTGGAGAAAATTTTTCACTAAGTTTCGATATAACCGAAACAAAATATTTACATTTAGTTATTCTAAAGTTCGTAATACCAGCGTTGTGACACATGCGTTACACATCACGTCCGCTGATGTCTGGAAATAAGAAGTGTGCAAATTTACATGTGTATATATACAAAATCAGACATAGAACAATGAATATGTTCTAAAGCTAACTTATAGAAAAAAGACAAACAGTGCTTAGCAAGCATCTAGTATTAATAGAGTGTATATATTGAAACATTCATACTTCAATGATATATACAAATTAATTTTGTAAATTTTGACATATAATACAACACATTTGTTGACTCTGAACACAATACAGGTGCTTGGGGTATACCCTAGATGTATTTTGCGCGCATGCATGAATTCGTGGTTATTGCATGAAATGTTGTTTACTACATTTGGCACAAGACTTGTCGCTGCTATACCGTATGCACAATCAATTATCTAGATATAGTATTTGTCCCTGTAAAAGAGCGGGTATTGCTTACCCAACGGTTCTGCGAAGAATCGTCGTAGCTTTTACCGATTTATTTATGTACATCATTGTGGATATATATTTAAGCAAACTTTCTGTATTTTAAATGTGCAAAAACCAAAACAATTTCCTTAAAGATGAATTTTTAATCAAACACCAAATCAATTTCCTTTGATGCTTATACGATGACGTTTCTGTTGCTGTTATTTTCAAGATTGTTTGTGACATCGATAATTCTTAAGACTGACCACAAATCTAATTTGGTTCATACAAATGTATGTTTTCTTTTCCATGTGTATCAGTTGTTCACATTCTAAATGTATATATAGAACTTCTTTAAATTTACGAGTGTCAAGGCATCGGTCTTTTTATTGGATATATGATAAGTTTATAGTATAACATATTATGCTTCATACGTACTTTTGTTCACTTGGTCACTAAGCATTCGATATATACATACTGTCGCTATGTCATTATATATATCTGTTATCGTAGTGGCTATGTATTCTGTAGGGGGCTTGGCTGTTTACAATGAATCCTATTTTATCCCTCTAGGTTTTGAACTATGTTTAAGTTCTGAACACAGTGAACCATTTTTGCATAAAAATTAATATTAATAACCGCGAATCTTGCGCTTTGAGCACAGATTTCATTACATAAAATTTCATCGACTTCACTTTGTAGGGTGCGGGTTGCGATGGTGTTGTCTCAGTACGTGCTTACACATATTTAGGATGATATATTGTCACCTATGCTCTATATATATATATATATATATATGGATTATATGTTTGTTATTATATTTTGTGCACTCGTTATTGGATTTGGATACAGACGATTATTTGATTCATTTTAATTTATAGGGTAATTTATAGGGTTATACACTTCTGCTGCTTGTTTCCCATGCGTTGCACAACCGTTTCAAATAATAATTTCTTTTTACTGTTTATAGACAGTTATAGCATTACGTGCTTCCATTTATTAGGGTATAACCAGGTTTCCGGTTTTCATCGAAAATGTGTACTTTTTAAGTGCATGCACATGTATTTCCACATACATATATAGTATATACACATGTAGTACTATACTTATACACATGCACGTGTATTTACATATATAGTACTATACTTATACATATATACTATAAGTATATATAGGATATAGTACTAGTATATGTATATATACATGTATAGTACTATACCAATATACATGCTCACGTATTTACATATATAGTACTATACTTATACCTATATATAGGATATAGTACTAGTATATGTATATATACATGTATAGTACTATACCAATACACATGCTCATGTATTTACATATATAGTACTAGTACATGTATATATATACCAATACACATACTCATGTATTTACATATGTAGTACTATACTTATACATATATACTATACCTATATATAGGATATAGTACTAGTATATGTATATATACATGTATAGTACTATACCAATACACATGCTCATGTATTTACATATATAGTACTATACTTATACATATATACTAGTACTATATCCTATATATAGGTACTATACCTATATATAGGATATAGTACTAGTATATGTATATATACATGTATAGTACTATACCAATACACATGCTCATTTATTTACATATATAGTACTATACATATATACTATACGTATATATAGGATATAGTACCAGTAGTACTATACTTATACACATGCACATGTATTTACATATATAGTACTATACTTATACATATATATACTATATCTATATATATAGGATATAGTATATGTATATGCTCATGTATTTACATATACAGTACTATACCTTATACATATATAGGATATAGTACTAGTAGTACTATACTTATACACATGCTCATGTACTTATATATATACATAGTACTATACTTATACATATATATATAGTATACTTGCGGATACACACACAAATATGAATACTTAGCACAAAGGGATATATACACACATTACTTTTTTATGTACAGTAATGTATACTTGCATACCGCTAGATTTACATAAAAAAGGCTTACATATTTGTATATACAGATGTTTACATGCAGCTTTGCAATATAAGCCGCCTTTACTACTGTGAATAGATTTAAAGTTCAACTGGTGGTACATAAGCGGTTTTCAAAAGTTTATGCTAACTACAGATATTTTGTCTGACAATAAACATTTTACTAGACAAGCACAAAACAACTTTAACCTGTTAAAACCCTCTATTTATTTTTGATAGGAATGTTTAACCTTTGGGTGCGCTCCACACTCCCCCGAAGGGTCCCAGGCTTGCGACTGGCGTAGCGGTGTTCCACCCTTTTTAGGTTTCCCTGTTTTAGGGTGGGGGATCTCCCGAGGTTCAACACCGGTGTCTTCGCAGCTCTTTGTCCATCTCACGCTCCAACTCCAAGCGAGAACTAACCAAAAATGCCGTCACGACGGTGTAATTCATTACGATTATCATGGTGTGGCGTGCGGGCTCGTTGGTATAGCCACGCACTCCCACTGATTTTCGAAAGGAGCGGAAGAACACACGGCGCCGGCGGTCACGACTTTTTATCTGGGAACCCCGTTTCAAAATCCGCTTGACCGTCTTAAGGGGTTTAAAAAACCAGGACTTTTTGGCGGGGTTGGGTCCCGAGTGCCCTTGTAGAAAGTGTTGGGATAGTTTTACAGTCGCATGAAGGCGACGACTGTAAAACGTTTGGCAAAGCATGATAACAAACGAAACTTTATAATGACTGAATTGCAAAGTGAGGATCGACCAACTTCTCACTTTCTTTTATAACATCAATCTTTTTGGTCTATGCCGCTGCACGTTCTTCCACAAGCTACCCCTAACTGAGTTTTTGTAAACATACTACAGCGGAGCGGCATGCCGTTTGTAAACTACGTGTGTGTATGCGGGGAAGTGTTTGTAAAACTTTTATTGCACATGAAATTCGCTCCCGCTGAGTAGACAGCTTCGTAAAATCAACAAACGGACAGATTTCAAAGCGGAGGGTAAAAATAATAACATAGCAGTTCCGATCGACCCCTAAGGATGAGGAAGAGGTTCAATCAAACCTTAATGTTTCATATGTACTTGATTACATACTCATGATTGTGTTTTCTTGGAATGTGGTCAATAATTAGATTTGCTGTGCTGACAAGCAAAAAAAGTTTATATTTCAGTTGTTGTTAAAGCTGATTCTTTACCCCCGCTCTTCTCTCACTGATTAAAACTGAGAATTCTCTGATGCTGTACTCGGTCACCAAGCTTTTTACATACTTGATTTGTATGAGTTGCTGCAGTAGATCAATGATTAAAAATTCGATTGCAGAAATTCTTAAAAGATGGCGTTTATTTGCACTATTTGTAATAAGCAATTTAAACGTAGCGATCACTTAACCCGACATACCGCATTCGTACACATGAAGTACAAAGTCGAATGTCATTGGTGCGGCAAGATGTTCGCTCGCAAAGACATCGCACAAAGACATATTCGGAAGCAGCACCCACACCTGGACGAATTCTTTGCACACGATAAAGCATGCACATCCGTGCAGGCACAGGACCAAGTGCAAACGTCGGCATCGGTGCAGGCTCCGACAACAAATCAACATCCCTTTCCTACAACAGCGGCGCTCGACCAACCTTCGACATTGTATGTGACAAACACAGTTGGCGAAATGACGACTACTGATCAAACCCCAATGTCAACGACTGTCGCGGTGCAACAACAAACGGAATTCCCTGAGCGGCATGGCGCAACGATACATCCACAACCGGCGCAGCAACAACAATCGTATGTGTTGGAAGGGCAACCTTCGACATCTGCTCAGTCGGTGTGGACAAACGAAGACGAGTCGATGAATCTCGACGTCTTGCGGCGTCTGGCGCAAGACATTATCGACGAACCACCGACAAAGGCACGTCGAGTTGACAACGACTCGACATCGTATATCGTCAACTCCTGCAAGCACCAGTCTTCTGTCGTTGATGGCAATTCCAACATCAAACTCTTGCGATGGATCAATGCGCTCAGAGGTTACCTCTGCAGTTACTACCTTGTCCCCAATGAACCAATCCCCGACCTGACAATATTTTTGCAACAATCTAAGGACTTGCTGGGTAAATTGGTTCACGCTGAAAGACGTCGTGGTATTAAGCTGTGGATCAGCGTTAAATGTTTGCTGCGCAAACTGGATGGGATGCAGATGACAGCACATTTCAATACCAAATCCTGCTGCATCCTACCTGGGTCAGACATCGACGATGAAATCACCGTCATGTTTGATGAACTGATAAAGAAGTTGGATGATTTCCAGGGCAAAGGATCAGGATGGATCGTACAAGATGTTCAGCACGCAGATGTGCACATCAGTGTTTACCAACCCCTGCGCGGATCGACATATAAACAACTTCCTCTGTACATCCGCAACAAACGTGCTGTCATCAACGTCCAAAACAGTGACAATCGCTGCTTCCTATGGAGTGTGCTTGCAGCATTACACCCTCTCGATCACACCCAGCATCCACAGCGAGTCAGCGGGTATCAACAATATATCAATGAACTGAACATGGGCGGAATAGATTATCCCGTGAAGTTACAGGACATTCCACGGTTTGAAAGACAGAATAATATGTCGATTAATGTATATGGACTAGAAAATAATTCTATTTTCCCACTGTATATATCAAACTCCCTTAATGAACAATATATTCATTTGCTGTTATATGACAATCATTATTGCTTAGTCCGAAATTTGGACGCGTTGTTGTTTGATCAGCGGCGTGATCATCGCAGAAAATATTTCTGCGATCGATGTCTCTTCCCATGTTATTCACCCGAACAACGTGCAGAGCATCTCGATCGCTGTCGCAACGACAAACCGTCCCGCATTAGGACCCCACCCGAAAATTCCACCCTTCAATTCACCAACCTGCATCGAATGCAGCGATGTCCCTATGTAATCTATGCAGACTTTGAGTGCACACTAGAAAAAATACAGTCGTGCACACCATCCACATCATCGTCGTTTATTAATCCATATCAAAGACACGAACCATGTGGATATGGTTTGATAGACTGCTTCGGATGCTGCAGTGATCGTGTGGAGATTGGAAACCCAACTATATACCGCGGTCCCAATGTTGTTAAAACTTTTTTGAACAATATTATTCAATTAACTAAAGACTTTCAGACCAAATATACTAACGAGCAAAAATCACTCAACATGACAGATGCTGACAAAATTGATTTTGTCCATTCAGTTGACTGTTACTTGTGTGGTGGGTACATGAAACGGGAGGAAAAGGCTAAAGACCATTGTCACCTTTGTGGCAGGTATCGTGGTGCAGCACACGTTAAATGTAACATTGGCTATCGTCTGAGTCGAGATGTTACAGTGTTGTTCCACAACCTGCGACGGTATGATGGTCACCTCATCATGCAAGAACTTGGCTCCATTTGCGTCGAAATGGGTCTCCAAGTTGACTGCATCGCTAAAGGAATGGAGGACTATATGACGTTCTCTGTTAAACGAAAAACTAAAAAGCGACGCAGTCCAGATAATCCATTCGAAGCGATGGAGTCAAGTGAAGATGATGACGAAAGTGATGGATGCTGGGACGAAAACCAAGAAGGCGTCGACTTCATCCTTGGATGTGACGACGTCGAGGATGATATGGATCAGATTGGATACAAGATCCGATTTATCGATTCGTTCCAGTTTCTACCATCTTCACTTCAGACACTGGTTGATAACCTCAAACAGGATAGAACCGATTCCTTCCACGCAATGACCCAGTGTTTTGGCGACAAACTCAATTTAATGCTTGGAAAAGGTGTATATCCCTACGAATACATGGACTCCATCTCCAAATTCAACGACCGATGTTTACCCCCACATGCAGCTTTTTATTCTAGTCTCACTGGAGGTAACATATCGTCAGAACACTACGCTCACGCACAAACTGTGTGGGACGAAATGGGGATTCAGTCGCTTGGGGAATACCATGACCTTTATCTAAAGACGGATGTGTTGCTGCTCAGGGACGTTTTCGAGAACTTTCGTCTACTTTGTCTCGACAAATACCAGCTTGATCCAGTGCATTACGTGACTCTACCTAGTTTTGCTTGGGATGCATGTCTCAAGTATACGAATGTCAAGCTGGATCTCATTTCCGATGTCGATATGTATTCCTTCTTTGAGGAAGGAATACGAGGTGGAGTCTCTGTCATCTCCCATCGTTATGCGCGAGCAAACAATCCTTACGTTGAAGGATATGACCCATCTCAAACATCGACGTACATCATTGATCTCGATGCGAATAATCTGTATGGATACTCCATGGTGCAAAAATTACCAGCACATACCTTTCGGTGGATGACAAGATATGAAATTGACTCTACCGACTGGTCGACAGTAGACGTTAATGGTGATATCGGATATATCTTGGAGGTTGACTTAGCATACCCATATCATTTACACGACCTCCATAACGATTATCCGTTAGCACCGGAACGTTTGCGTATTACAGATGACATGCTGTCCCCATACTGCAGCGACATAAAGACATCGCTCAACGTAATGCACTCAGCTGTTGAGAAACTTGTCCCAAACCTCAGAGACAAGACAAACTATAAGCTCCACATTCGGAACTTACAGCTCTATTTGTCTCTGGGGATGGAACTGAGGCAAGTTCATCGCGTTCTTTCATTCTATCAGTGGCGGTGGATGGAACCCTATATTTCGCTCAACATCAATAGCGGAGCAGCTTCAAAAAAGACTTTTACAAGTTGTTGAACAACGCTGTCTTCGGAAAGACGATGGAAAACGTACGAGGGTATGTGGATGTGAAACTGGTGACAGATGGTGAAAAATATGCAAAGTTGGTGGCGAATCCTCGCTATTGTATGTCCTCCATATTCAACGAGGATCTGGTCGCTGTCAAAATGCACCGGAAAACCATCCATCTTTGCAAACCCATCTACGTCGGCTTCACCATTTTGGATCTTTCAAAGACCTTGATGTACGATTTCCATTACAATCACATGAAGCAGCTTTACGACAATAAATGTAAGCTTCTTTTTACCGATACTGATTCCCTTTGCTACATGGTCGAGACGACTGATATCTATGCTGACATGCTGCACAACTCCTACCACTTTGATACAAGCGATTACCCCGCAGATCATCCTTTGTTTTCGCTGGACAATAAGAAGGTACTGGGCAAGATGAAGGATGAGACTGCGGGAGTCGCAATTGTAGAGTTTGCAGGACTACGGTCAAAGATGTACAGCATTAAATGTAGCGAGGGAACAGAAAAGAAGCGAGCAAAAGGTGTCAAGAAGAGCGTGGTCAACAATCAAATACGTCATCAGCATTATGTTGAGACGCTGCTTAATAG